>VOPJ01010663.1:0-64329 GCA_014673585.1 Semibalanus balanoides
GCCTGATCCAATTAACATTCTTTGAAAAGGAAGCATTTGTATATTTTCACATTCGCTTATAATGGGGAGACCAGGAAATCGAACTGACCTTAGGTCACCGATACAAAAACGTAGATATTCAAATTTTAGGTACTTATGAACTTATGAAAACCTGCAAGATTCAGATCTTTCAGACAAAGACTGTGACTTTGGCACGATCACAAACTTATTTGAAGGTAAGGTCACTTGACGTGAACTTGTGACCTGACCTGAGATGTCATGAGGTTAAAACTTTCGCAAAATGTGGTTATTGATGTCGAACAGTTGTGCCAAAAACGGTGGTGTCACGTGCCGCCGTTTTTTCCACCATCGTCGAAGAACCTGGGTGCCTCCCCCCCCCACCCCGGTCGGGCGCGGGTTAAGGTCATGTCAGGTGGAATTGGTGTCCCGTAGTATCGATGCCTGTATTAACCCGCGCCGGGCCAGGGGGGGGGGCGTTTAGACGCCCCCTCAAGTTTTTCCGGAATATCGGGAAAACAGCGGCGCGTAGCGCCGCCAAATTATTAATACCTGTTCATTCATGCTTTTCCCAGCCTTCTCTCTTTTTATGACTTCAGGTCATGTCAGGTCAGGTCACCAGGCCGGGTCATGCCTCAAAAAAGTTTGCGGCCCTACCATTTTTTTTGTGTTGGTCGGTTTCGTACTTACAGGATTTTATGAGAGCATCACTACCTATAGTTCGTTTGTCACGGATTTTTCATATCGGTGACCTAAGGTCAGGTCATTTTCTTGAACTCTCCATTATAATGCAATTGGAAATATTCAAATTCTTCATTCCTGGATACGCATGAAATTAGCCCAATTCTCTTCATTCATGTATTAATAGGCCATTTGTGAAGACGAGTACGTCTTTTTTGGTATCCCTACAGGTCAGCGAGTTCGATTCGAGCACCAACATCTGTTTTCTCAATTAACTCTCGAACAATCTAGAAAGAGAATTGAAAACACACCCATGAGTTTATCTCCGTCAAGACACGTCTCCCTAGTGCAACATGACCTTAATTGGTCACCACGTTGACCTGAGGTCAAATTTCTAGGTTGACCTAATCTGGTAACCATATACATGATTCGAAGCGCCTTCACGAGACAAACACGATGGTCTCACAATCTTCTCCCTATCTTACTTAAGTAAACAGAAATTCGTGAAAACATTTTTTACAAAAAAATAGCCTTTTTGACTTTCGATGACCTCTAAAGCCCAAACTATTGACCTGAGATGAAATTTGAGGAGATATATGCGATTGAAAATTTCAATAGTTATCTTATGCTTCTTCACTTGTTTGCTCCTAGCTATCATAGGTTCCGAGATAATTGGGTATCTGGAGCTAAGTCCAAATCTTGAAAAATTGACCTATATTGACTCTGTGACCCTTAGATTACCTGAGAAATGTTTCACTGAAAATAGTTTCGAAATCGCTTTTTGACGAGCTCTGACATTGTGTCTTTGGTTTATGATAGTCCCATAGAGCCGAGTCTAGAAGGGGCGTCCAAACGCCCCCCCCCGGCCAGAGGAGGCCGCCGACACCCGCCCAGGCGGTTACTTGCGCACTTTTTGAGTTGTTGTTGCGTTCAGGAACATATGAAACAGGGTTAACAGGGCATTTATGGTTTCACTGAGATATCATGACACGGTAACCGTTTCAGAGGTCAGACCGAGTTCACGGACCTCGTCCTAGTTGAGATTCGTTCTGGAAGAATCGGCTATATGCTATTCTCTTTCCCCGCTAGCTAGTGTGCAACTCCAGCCCATTATCTCAACACAAAATTAAGGAAGTAACGTAGTAACGGATTTATTTAAAATGTAACGGAGGTTACTTGGTCCGTTACCTGTTTTGAAAAGTAACGAGATCGCTACTCCGTTACTGAAAAAGTAGTTTCGCTAGTTACGGAGTAACGAAAGTTGCCCAGGGGTAGATCTAGCCGCTCAGTCGGGGGTGGGGGATGGCCTTCTGATACCAAAATTGTGTTGCAAAACTAATGATTTAAAACATAGTTTGAACGTTGAGAGCCGATGACTGACAAGCACCTGTTTTGAAGAGGCTGTGTCATATCTGTAGGTTCAACACAAACGGTTGGATGTAAAAACATAACGCATAAGCATATATATGTTATACATTACTTATTCGACCTGAAATTTGCTGACGCAAGTTCTTAAGATGATATTAATGAAAATCGGATTGAAGTGTTATTTCTTTGCCCAAAGGTAGTCTGCTTCAAACGAGGACGTTTTGCGCTCTGTTTCTTGTTTGTCACTCTTCTCCGAGCCACCGAGAGTGGCAAATGCCGAACCCTGCATGCTGGTTATCGGGCCATTTTACGTCGAGTCAATATTTAGGTCTACCAGTTTTAGTTTATATAACGAATTAAGAAAATTGAAGGCAGGATCACGGCATCTTTTTTCTACATGTCATTACTTGATCCACTGGAACATCATGTCTTTGTTGTCGTCAAGTATATATTGGAAGTTTTCACCGACTGAAGTAAATAAGATAAGAACAACCATATAATTGAGCATTGCCTGAGAATCGCCAAGATACCTTATCTGTAACGCTGAGTGTCTAACGCTAGCCGACTTAGGCCTAAATGACAACTACTGATGGCTTAACTGCAGCGCTGTATGCTAATGTGTACTACTAGCAAAAAAGGTCCTCGCTTGTTACCTTCCTTTACTTGCTTTACACATGGTCTCCTCATGTCATGGTTCACCGGCGTTTCTTACACTCCGGTCCTCTGATATCGGTCATGTCCTCGTACTTTAAAATGGCTAACACAGGCGTAAACACATACAACAATTTGAACAGACAATTCCTTGTTCAGAGATATGTCAGTACTATGCCTCTCAATTTGGATATTCTTAGTCACTCCCTTCACTGGGGTCCTCATAAGTCGTCCTGTCATTAGTCCTCCGTTGTCATGGCTAAACATAGTAGTGCTGGTCGTGCGATTGCGTGCGTGCGGCATCGTGCGTGCGTCGGCCGTGCTGCGTGCGTGCCGGTTAACCGTGCGTGCGTGCGTGCGGCTTGCTGCGGCGTTGCGTGCGTGCGTGCGTGCGTGCGTGCTGCGTGCGTGCCCTTGCGTGCCAACGTGCGTCGTGCGTACGGCGTGCGTGCAGTGCGTCGCTGCGTGCTGCGTGCGTTGCGTGCGTGCGTGCGTGCGTGCGTGCGTGCGTGCGGGCTGCGTGCGTGCGTGNTTTTATAACGGAATTAAGAAAATTGAAAGTGGCAGGATCGCGCATCGTTTTTCTGACATGTCATTACATTGATCCACTGGACTTTCATGTCGTCGTCAAGTATATATTGGAACTTTTCACCGACTGAAGTAAATAAGATAAGAACAACCATATAATTTATCATTGCCTGAGAATCGCAAGTACCTTAGTCTGTACGCTGAGTGTCTAACGCTAGCCGACTTAGGCCTAAATGACAACTACTGATGGGCTAACTGCATGGCGCTGTATGCGAATGTGTACCTACTAGCAAAAAAGGTCCTCGCTTGTTACCTTCCTTTACTTGCTTTTAAATGGTCCTCATGTCATGGTTCACGGCGTTTCTACTCCGGCTCCTTGGATATCAGGTCATGTCCTCCGTATTTAAATGCTAATACAAGCGTAAACAAACATACACACATATATTGAACAGACAATCCTTGTTGAGAGATATGTCAGTGCTATGCCTCTCAATGTGGATATCCTGTGATCACTCCTTCATGGGGTCTTCATAAGTCGGTCCTGTGTCATAGTCCTCCGTTGTCATGGCTAACATGTAGTAGTGTGTGTGTGTGTGTGTGTGTGCTCCTACCCTCGAGATTGTCCCTGTTTACTCGACTCAAAGCGTAACAGCCACATCTGCAGTGGATCGCTCTTCAACCGCAATCAAATCAAATCAAATCAAATGCCAGCTGTTCCACGGAGGCATGGATGTACCGCCGGAGACATTCCTGACGAAGAACGATTCAGAGCTGACGTGGTGACACCAATGAAAGCTACGCAAACCTGCACGATTGGTAGATCGAATAAGTATCTCGAAAGGTCTGGTGCAAAACAGATTAAAGTAAACGGTACCTGTTGCAAATATATACTGTATGGCCAAAAGATAATCACAGAAAGCCTCCTTTAAGCACAGGGGCCTCTTTTATGCACGGACAGGCCTCCTTTTTGCACGGAAGGGGCCTCCAGTCCACAGGAAGGGGCCTCTTTTTTGTAAGGAGCCCCCTTATCAAATAAACATTCGGGATACAAAAGAAACATTGGTAATGCAAAATTCAACATTTGGGATGCCAGTATATCATCAACAGTATATAAAATTACATCCCTGGGCGCACCCCTATAGGGGGTAAACGTAAAACAAAATACTGAGTGAAAAAAAAATCGCGGCAGCTCAGCGCCAACACCGGTTGCTGCTCGGTCTTTCAAGTCAAGCAGCCAGTAAGTAATTGGACGGGTGACCCTCCTGGGTTCGAATCCCAAGTCAGGAAAACTGTTGCGTCAGTACACCGTAAAAGGTGTGTGATGGGTGTCGTGACACTCAAAACACACCCATAGCATCTGTCGGGTGTGATTTTGGTTGGGTCATTTACCTGAAACGCCCCAAAATATTACCGGGGATTACCAGGGAAAACGACTGGCGAATAAATCCTTCGTGAAAACAGCTAGTGTGTACACAACTCAAGTGAAAATCAATGGACGCCAATAACACGCTCGCGCTAATGCTAAAAACATACTGAGAGATATGATAAAAGCATATACAACACTATACAGGGTGCGGACGATAAATTAGGAAAAACATTTCAATATCACAAAAAGGGTCATAACTTCAAGAAAAACAACAATATTTATTTGAAAATTTGCACACATGTTCCTTGGCATCTTTGCTACCAGGTTCACTCAATGAATATGCCTTTAACCATCGTTACACGCTTGATTAGGCTGAGGAACGGACGGCAGACACTGGCCATCATGGTCTTCTGCAAGTTTGCCTCACTTTGCGTGGTCTCTATTTCTGGAGGACTTTTAGTGCTGTGCGGGGTGTCTCGATGACTTCCTCCCTCCACAACTCACAGGAAGTAATTACAAGGGCTGCAGTCAGGGGAGCTAGAGGGTCAGATTGTCCTTCGATCCAGAGTTACTTTCGGGCTCTCTCGTCACCCATGCCTACGCTTTTTGCGTTGTGGGCGGGGCACCGTCCTGCTTGGACACACGTATGTCAGTTCCTTCGATGCCTTGCTTCATGGCTTGACAACCGTGTCCCATGTTCATCACATTTGATTTTTGCATCGGCATACCCTCAGGCCTTTTCAAGAAGAACTGGACCTTCGCTGGAGATGACCCAGCATACCATCACGGTGTTGGCATTGTGTGGTCATTTTGTCTGCCAGAAACAGCTTCAGGGTCTCGCCAGCAGCTACTTGCTGCAACTTACATTATTGGCTCGATATCATTTTTTTTTCTTCTTTGCTGTTGAACTCTTTAATCTGTCCGAGGGGCCCGCCCGGCGCGAAACCTGACGACAAATAGCTGCTCTTTTTTGTCCTCCATTGTTGTGCACCAACTATAAAACGTTAAAAACTTACCTCTGAAGCACGTAATGAGCACGTTCTTGCGGTGTATACCCTGACAAGTTAATCAAGAAACCTTCTACATAAGCTCCAACGTGCTATGTAAGTTTCCTAAATTTCATCGTCCGCACCCGTATGTGACCGATGAAGAGTGTGAGTACACTGTTTAAGGTGTTCTATGGGTGTCATGACACTCAAAGTACACCTACAAATAACACGTCGTCATACGTCGGGTGTTCTCAAGGTGTTTTTTTACGAATGAAGGGTGTTGGTACGCTGTTAATGGTGTTTTATGGGTGTCACAACACTGTTAATAGTGTTCAAAGGGTGTCGCGACACCTTGAAAAGTGTCAACGAACACCTTTATAAGTGTATGACACCCGGAGTCACACCCAAAAACACCCGTACATGTGTTTAATATTGTATCAGTGTATAGAAGCCATGCTGTCGCTGAGTGGTCGAAAAATGCGTCAGAGTTGCGCCTCTTTATATCCTTATTCGTGAGCTTAAGATAAATACTCCCGCCCGGGGCTGGAAAGTGCGTTTTATTTACCTAAGTTTTTGCGGAGGACCGAGTGCCGGGAGGCACGAGGTCCGTACAAATGCACGATGTAAATAAAACAGCATTTGCCCAGCCCAAGGATGGGAAGATATATGTACCACATGCCGTTGAGATCGAGTAGAGAAACTTGAACAGATAGGTACCTATAAACTCTTTTTTAGATAGCGAAACAACATTTTGACCTTGTTATTTAGGATTTGATGTGTCAGATCCTGTCTCCAAAGATAAGTCTCCAAAGAGACTTATCATTGGGTAACGCTCAGATGTCTGTTTATCTACCTCTTCTGGAAGACCTGGAACTTCTACCGCCAGCTGTTAACCCGCGCCAGGCCGGAGCTCGGCGCCACCTTCCTCGGGCCGGGGGGTGTTTCGACACCCCCCTTCTAACTCGGCTCCTATGGGACCTAACATAAACCAAGAAACCGTTCCGAGAGCTTCGTCGAAAGGGATTTGGAAAAACTAGTTCGGTGAAAATTTTTGCTCAGGTCAATATTAGGAAGTCACCAGAGGTCATCAAAGTCAAATTTTCTCAAATTTTCCCAGATTTAGGACATAGCTCCCAGATATCCCCAAATATTCGGAACTATGATAGCTAGGAGTAACAAGTAGAGAAACATTAGATAGATATTTGAAATTGCAAATCGCACCTATGTCCTCAAATTATGAGTTCAGATCAATAGTTTAGGCCTCAGAGGTCATCAAAGGTCACAAATGCAGTTTTTGGTAAAATATGTTTTCCTCGAATAGCATTTTATGCTAAAAATGACACATAAATGATTTTTAACACTATCGTGTTCCTCACGTCAAGACACTTTGAAACATAATACATGATGACCTCGTAAGGTCAACTTCAAAATTTGACCTCAGGTAAAGGTCATTTGGTGGACCTAGATAGGTCATGGTTTGCATATGGGGGCGACGCGACAGACGATACAAATACAGTGGTGTCATCTGCTCGTCTCTATCTTCAATTAATCAGAAGTTATTAGCAAAATCATTGCCTGATGACGACTCAAGATGAACCTCAGATTGACCTTTTTAGAGATCTTTTAGAAACAATCGCACCTAGGTCATTCAGAATGAGCTAAAAAAACATGAATTTGAATAATCAGCCTGATTCCATGCATACTTTCAGAATAGAAAGCATCTGTTTATTTTTCCCATTCACTTATAATGGGGAGGGTCAGGAAATTGACCTGACCTTAGGTCACCGATAATCGAAAAATCCGAGATATACAAACTTTAGATATCATGCTCTTATGACACCTCTTGTAGTTACGAAACCCATCCGCTAAAAACTGTGGCTTTGGTGGAACCGCAAACTTTTTCGTAGGTGGGGTCACTTGACCTAGCCTGGTGACACCTGACCTGACATGACCTATTGTCAAAACTTTTTGAAAGCTTGTACAAAAGATGATCGAACAGGTACTTGAAAATTTGGCGGCGCTAACGCGCCGCCGTTTTTCTCCCAGAATAATCCAGGAAAAACGCTGAGGGGGTGTCTAAACCCCCCCCCCCCCCCGGCCCGGCGCGGGTTAACATATTTACGGGATAAAGGCATGTTGGACTTTTACACTTACACTTCTGAATATTCTGCTAAAAACATATGAGAAAACCAAAAGGACCACGGTACGAAACCTTTTCCCAAATACCTTCAACATAAGCCTCAGCCGGTCCGGAAGCTTTTCCTAATAGCACGTGCTAGTTTTTAGGGAATGTGGTAAACAAGCTGTGGTAAAAAATGCTTAAAAACTGTTTATGCTGGCTATTAAATTGTAACAATTTATGACGGTTTAAACTGAATCAAATAAAAAAGTCGGCTTAGATTCAGCGAAGTTAGAATATGTCGTTGACAGTAAATACATGTAAATACAGTAGATGACTGTTGGAGCTATGGCCACATGACACGGTAGGGTGACCCGTTTTGCAACTTTTTTCGAAAAAGTTCGATTTCCGGTCGGTTTCTGATGCATTTTTAGACGCTGATTTCAAATATGACCACCAAAATTGAAAATTCGGAAAATATTTGACCGCACGGGGTGTTTGAAAATGTTGTCTATGAACAATTTTTGACCATTTTGCCGACTATCCTGGAAAAATATAGGATTTAGAGCACAAGTGGCTATGATATGAAAGAGCACTCCATTACGGACCCATTGCCATCATTTTGACTTCGTAAGCACCACGGTTGGCTCGGAACTGTTGCCCAAAACCGATCGTTCATGCACCGATAGTAGCACTCCGTCCCGCTAGATGGCAGACGAAACAGAACAACCGCCTCCTGCTGTTGTTTCTCAGCGCTAATGGTGTTATTTTTGCGATAAAGGGATAGTAAACAACTCCGATTACAAGTATACCAAGTGAGCTGCGTGCAGGCTGAGGCGGGAAGGGGATATTCATTGTCCTTTTTTACGATATCTTTAACATAATATATGGCAAATCTATCACATAACGGATTTCGCGCTGTCGTGCTACCAGTATGGATGGCAGGTAATTGTTCGACTGAGCCTCATTAGTCTTGGATATCACGTTGTCTCTAATCCCTGCAATTACTAGAGCAAAAAGGTACTGTAAGGTACCCATTCGGAGCCATTAGTAACACTAGTGAGCGAAGCATTTTGGGATTTGGCCTGAGCAGTGTTGTCGCAAGTACCTTTTGTTAAAGGAAATAGTTCAACTTGGATTGTTTTTGTCAAACACGATTTGATTATATTTTGAAATACAGTCTTCTTTCATATTGTCAAGAAATAGTCATGCAGCGCGCGATTCAGGAAAAGGGGCGTACTTACTCGTTTTAATTAACCAAAACTAAATGCGTATCTGCAACTTCAAACGAAATAATCGATGGCTCAGCAATCAGATTCGAGAGTAAAGTCGCGTATATAAAGATTATTGTATAGCCTCCCGAAGGTCACATTCTTGACATTCTTTGTTTATGGCCAACATTCCTTCGCAAACAGTCCAATATAATTCGGCTGGAGGAGTCCTTTCTAAGTCCCAGAAAACTTGCAATTTTACGTTTTTTAACACGGCTACAACACTGCTATCTCAGTTCAAAACCCATGTTGAAGGTGAACTGTTTCCTTTAAGGCTATAGCCATCCTGCCGAGTAGAAGCCTGCTACGGCTGCCGCAACTTCAAAATGGTGGCCTAACTGTGCGCTCTGTCGACTGGGTGTGGCCTATAGGCCACACCAGTTCTTCCAGGGGCACCAGCAGGATCATTTTCCCAGCTCGCGCCATTCATGAGTCTCACATGAAATGGAAATCGGGGGGCAATAAGGGGCAGGTCATGGAAAATAGTCACCAACACCGCACTGACGCAAAATGTTGACGGAGGCATGGTGTGAACGAATGAACGGTCCCGGCGATCGTTCTACCGATGAGGCCTACGAAGGTACCGGACCCACTATCTCCATCCACTGGTGGAATAGCGCCCTGCAGGGCAGCTCAGTCTGGTGGCAGAGGCACACCACCCTATCAGAGCTGGCCGAGCAGTTCTTCTAGCTCCGCAGGTCCGCAAGTTTATATCGCACCAGTCGCCAACATATACAGGAAAATAGTGGACGTCACGTGGACTGCCGAGTACAACGACGTCGAAACCCCTATACGTAATATCCATGGATGACGACGAGCTGGAAAAGATCCTTGAAGACCTTGGATCAGCCCCTGAACACTGATGTGCCTACAGTCACACCCAGTCGACAGAGCGCACAGTTAAGCTCACCATTGAGGTGACGGCAGCTGTAGCAGGCGCTATTCGGCAGGATGGATATAGCCTTAAAGGGAATAGTTCACCTTTAACATTGGGTTTTGAGTTGAGATAGCCAAGTTGTGGCGCATGCTCGAAAAATGACTTGGTTGACGCCTTCACATTTTCAAAGAAACCTCTAATTATTTCATATTCCAGTCCTAAAGTCGAGACGCGGGGTATACGCCGGTAACTCCAAATCGCTGATTGCTGATTTTTGCTGATGTGACGCATGATTATGGACGTATAGATGGACGTAAATTTTGGGGAAAAGTTTTTGATACGAAACACTTTAGTGCTGGACTGGACAAAAAACTATTGTTTCAGTACCGTCATTCCCTGTATTGCAAGAATAAACTTTGTGAGGATTAATTGTGATTTTGATGCTTAAATCGTCCTATTACTAACGTTATTCTCAGTAACATTCTCAGAGAAATTATTCAGAACGTACCTAGTCTTACAGATGGGCGTAATCCGTTTGAAACCTTGCTTGCTCTTTGAGTGCATGGGTTTCAGGATAATTCCCCGTTTCACTGCACTGATTATGCAAAGAATACACTGATAATTTGTCGTAAATGAATACATGGTATAGGCCTAAGTTGACATATTT
The DNA here is from genome assembly GCA_014673585.1 of Semibalanus balanoides. Taxonomy (NCBI): domain Eukaryota; kingdom Metazoa; phylum Arthropoda; class Thecostraca; order Balanomorpha; family Balanidae; genus Semibalanus; species Semibalanus balanoides. The sequence continues at coordinate 10,515 of VOPJ01010663.1, forward strand.
AAAACACAACTTTCAAACGTCCATAGATGAACCACGGAACGTTTGGATAAACACAAATAACGGCAGAGAACATTTTGTAAATTTGCGTTTGTTTTATCTGTGTGACTTAACCAATATAAATAAATTTATTCCGTCGTCGATTATCCAAATAAATAAATGAATAAGCACGTGATTTGACTTCGAATTAATCTCCGTGGTTCTAAAAGGCAAAAGCGTTGCATTTTCCCTCATGTCAACAAGTTATTAGGCAAGTACTGTCTTGTATGAGCCACGATTCCTCCAAATCGATGACGTTTTGATGACATACGTGCTTCTAAGAAAGCTGATTTCGCAATTACTTTGAGGAAAAAATATGAAATATCCAACACAAATAATTGATATTTTAATTTACTTTTTCCGCGTAAATAATAGGTTTCTTTGACTTACTAGTATATGATACGTAATTTCTTGCTTCTTCTTCATATTTCTTAGCTTTTTTCTCATTTTTTTCACAACAAGGTTGAACTAATTCCCTTTAAAGGAAAATAAGTTCACATTATATTTATTTTTTCAAACAACGGTTAACTATATTTTGAAATACAACTTCCTTTTTCATAATGTCAACAATAAGCATACATCGCGCCGATTCAGGACAGAAGACGTACATTATTATTTATCAAACTATATGCGTACTCTCCGCAACGTCAAAACCGTGGCTCAGCTAATCAGATATCGAAGTAGTCGCGTAATATTAATGTATAGCCTCTGCCCATTTGAGGCCCAACTTCTTTGACATTCCTTACTTTGGCTTACATTCCTTCGACAACAAAGTCAAATATTATTCGCTGGACGAGCCCTTTTCAGCCCAGAAAACTTGCAGTCAGGGTTTTCCAACACGATGCTACAAAACTGCTATCTCAGTTCCAAACCATGTTTGAAGGTGAACTATTTTTCCTTTAACGAAAAGTAGTTGCGACGTCGCTGCTCAGGCCAAATCAACAAACGCTTCGCTTCACTAGTGTTACTAATGGCTCCGAATGGGTTTCTTACAGTACCGTTTTGCTCTAATAATAGCAGGGACTAGAGACACCGTGATATCCAATCCAAGACTATTGAGGTTCAGTCGAACAATTACCTGCCATCCATACTGGTAGCACGACAGCGCGATCCGTACCTATGTAAAGGATTGCCAGCATTATTATGTTAAAGATATCGTAAAAAGGGCAATGAATACTCCCTTCCCGTCTTGGCCAGCACGCAGGTCACTTTATTTACTTGATATAGGAGTTGTTACTATCCCTTTTATCACAAAAATAACACCATTAGCGCCGAGAACACAGCAGGAGGCGGTGTTCTATCGTGCTGCCATCTAGCGAACGGAGATGGTACTAAGGGTGAGACCGATCGGTTTGGCACAGTTCGAGCAACCAGTGGTGCTACGAAGTTTATAAGTTATGGCAATGGGTTCGTAATGGAGTGCTCTTTTAACGGTCATAGCCATTGTTACTCTAAATATAATACTATTTTCTAGGATAGTCGCAAAATGATCAAAAATTGGTCATAAGCAAAATTTTCAAACGACCCGTGCGGTCAAATATTTTTCGAATTTTTCATTTTGATGGTCATATTCGAAATCAGCGGCTAAAATGGCATCAGAAACCGACCGGAAATCGAACTTTTTTTTTGCTGCAAAACGGGCCACCCTAATGACACGGTGTTAGGTCCAAAATGTCCTGAATTCCAAAATGCCAAAATTCCAAAATTATGACGCAAACCCCCAACTTAAACCCAACGCCCCAATCGTCCCAATCGCCCCAAACGCCCCAATCACTCGGTAAATAAAATTATTTGTTGAAACGAATAATTAAGCTTCAATTGATATAACAAATATCCGGGAAAAGTTGTGTTCTTACGAGCAAAATAGTCATTTACCTGAAACGCCCCAAAATATTACCGGGGATTACCAAGGAAAACGACTGGCGGATAAATCCTTCGTGAAAACGGCTAGTGTGTTCACAACTCAAGTGAAAATCAATGGACGCCAATAACCCGGGTAGTTGGGGAACCCTTTACCTTGAATGGAATATAATAACCAGTAACCTCATACTAATTAAAAGAGATAAAATGACAAAAATTATATTGAATAATTTCGCCGGTTGCGCTTCTCTTTCAGCATACAAAAAATTTTTTGTTTTTTTAAATTGGCTGAAAGAGGCGGCAAGCGGCGGAAATATTCAATATATTTTTGTAATTTTATCTCTTTTTAATTAGTTAAATTAGTTACTGGTTATTATATTCCATTCAATCATTATGATCAACCTCAATCAGAGTTTCAATCATCTCAGATATATGGAACCCTTTACCTCCAAATCATCATCCCCAAGGGCAAATACAATGTGTTAAGCTAGGGGTTACATTATTAGACTTTCAGTACCAAAAACACCCTGTCACGCATAGCACTGGAGCTTTCTTATAAGGGAAATGTATTTTGGAATGGGTATTGGCTAGTAATGGTTGGGAACAGGTAGGTTTCCTGGAAAATTGATGGGGTAGGGTCGGTAAAGGCATATAAATCATATATACATATGTATATGTATGATCATATATACATATGCATATGTATATATGATCTCTATGGGTAAAGGAGGCATAGCCAGGCAGCGTTTGTGAAAGCGCTTCATTTAGAACGACTATGAATTGAAGTTGGTAAAAACTGTGGACTCATTTACACAAAATCTTCAGCGAAATGTGCGTCGGTCAAAACAAAACAGGCTTGCCGGGATGGATTCCAGCGTTTTCATCGTGGAGGCTTCTCTGTGTGATAACTGTGAGGTGAATGGAGGCTTCTCTGTGTGAAAAATGGAGGCTTCTCGGTGTGATAACTCACACCGGATCGCACATGATCGCTTCCCGTTGGTGACACGCGCGTTGGTTAGTGCAGATTTCGCACTGCTGCTGCACGGCTGCTGATTTGTCACCGCGCTGACACATCTCTGGCGAGTGGGTGCAGAGTTCCAGCTGCCAACTGCTGTCAACTGCTGCCAACTGCTGCCAACTGCTGCCAACTGCTGCCAACTGCTGCCAACTGCTGCCAACTGCTGCCAACTGCTGGCCAACTGCTTGCCAACTGCTTGCGCAACTGCTGCAACTGCTGCCAACTGCTGCCAACTGCTGCCAACTGCTGCCAACTGCTGCCAACTGCTGCCAACTGCTGCCAACTGCTGCCAACTGCTGCCGACTGCTGCCGACTGCTGCCAACTGCTGCCAACTGCTGCCGAAGACGGAAACAGCTGACGTTGGATCAGGAGCAGTGCCAGATTTGCCAACCTTTCACGTGACTCCAGTCTCACCTTCAATTTTTATCACTTAAACTGTGATATTTTTTAACAGACACTGACCTTTGCTCTCTATTTGAAGACCAGACACTAGTTTTTGTTCTAAATAGATTCTAAGACGTGAAAATCTGATTTGCAGAGTCATGAAGCAGTCAGTCAGTCAGCTAGCATTGGACATCAATGTCTTGCTTCAATTTTCAACACCGTTAAAGGGAGTGTGCCTACTCACATTGGTCATGTGGAGTTGTTGACACTAGTCTGTAGAACATATTTTTTTCTGAATTTAGCCATGTACTTCATTTCCCCAGATTCACTATAGTTGCTGAGATATTCAAAATTCGCCAAGCTCATTCCGGCGGAACAAAATTATCGATATTCGCCAGAGAGCTTTCGCTACTAGAAGCAGTGCCCAAACTATCACACTGATAGCATATACCGTTTGCACTGACCAATAGCAATCGACAAAACAGCTCGTGCGCGCTGATAGCAAATGCTGAACAGAACTAACTGACTGATTATAGTCGCAACGTATCTATAATCAGTCTGCGCCAGTATAGAGAGACATCACTCGGTGATAATCGGACATAATATTCCACACGATCAAGCTACAACCAAGATACCCAAAAACATGTCTATTCGCACGGATAGACTCGCCGGTCTCGAATACCGCAATTTGCTCAACTCTTTCCATGTCCCATCTTTTGAAGCGCGGCGCGTACAGGCTGACCTTGTCTATCTCAGTAAAGTTTTATCTGGCAAAACCGATTCCTCTTTTCTGTTAGGCTGTTTTTCACTTCATATACCACGCCGTCCGACACGGAATAACAGCATGTTTTAATGTGCGTTCGTCGCGTTCCACTGTGAAGATGGGGACGTTTGTTAGACTTGTAACCTTAGCGAACGCTTTTATCCTAAAACAATCCCCAGGTATATTTATTCGAAGCCAGTTTTGCCATTTTTAAATCATCTGTTTTAGCCTATGTCGCGAACATGTAGCTGTATGAGTGCGCGGTTCATTTTATTTTATCGATGTGTTGTGTGCATATGTGGATGTGTATGATTATTTATTCTGTATTTTATCACTTGACTTCGTCTTATAAGTGGGCATAGTACCTGTTGGCGATATGAATGAATAAATTAAATTAAAAATTAAATAATTAAGGGTCTAAAAAAAAACTTGCCACACAAAGCCCCAGGATTTACAGGGTCTAGCGACACATCTTCTGAACAAGATCCAAGATCCACAGGATCCAGCGACACATCTTCTGAACAAGATCCTGGATCCATAGGATCCACCGACAAGTTTTGTGAACAAGGTCCTGGATCCATAGGATCCAACGACAAGTCTTCTGAACAAGATCCATAAAATCCAATGTTAAGTTGTCTGAACAAGATCCAGTATCCGACAGGATCAAGGATATTGGATCATAGGGATCTTGTATCTTGGATCTTGTTTGGATTCTGGGCACATGTCTGCAAGCTGCCGAAGGTTGGTAACTACTTTGGCCTTGTAGGTATGCTTATGCAAAATTGCCTTCAGAATAATGCATTCAGATACATATTTGCTTTTGACATATTTGCATATAACCAAGACATTGTTGTCGAAATAATGTATATACTCATCAAAAGATAGATACTTGCTAGAGACAGCAATACGTGAAGACAAATGCACGAACAATTGCAAAGTGCCTCGGCAGCCGACTATTTCAGAATCTCCAGGCTAGTTTACTCACCGACCAGCCGTGCTGCTGCAAGGGACTCTGTTTATCTGTCGTTCTAACGATGCGTGGGCGCCCAGCTCACCCCGTTCCACCCAACAGCTGGTGCTGCCAGATCAGTCAGAGCTGCCAGATGAGCACAATGCCCCGCCTGTTCACCGTGACATGTGGACAGGTCGGCGGCTGGCCAGCCGTCGGCGGGGCGGGCCTTGACACTGCTCACAGCTGCCAAAACTCGGAGGCTGCCAGAGTACGCTGCCAATCGATGTTTGTCACCTGACCTGACGCGACACGTGTCGTAAATTTGTCAAATATTAGTCCGTGCTCCCATTCGGCACAGCTCCTCGCAGCGAAAAGCTGAATATTGCCAGTAGAATATTGCCAGTGTGATCTCTGCCCGTTGCGATACATTGCTCACGTTTTGACAATGGGCAAAATCACATGGAAGGTGTATTGCCAATGTCATAGCAGAGGTGTCATATATCGATGAAGCATTCGATCCCAAATCTAATCAAATCAAATCAGTATAGTCAAACCATCCGCGATGTGGCTTTTACGGTTTTACATACATTACAAGCAGTAACACTACCTATAGATACGATGCCGGCAGTGCAGTTCGTCCTCTTCCTAACACACGCACGGCAGTAGTGAGTAGATTATGCTATAAAGACCTGAACATATGATAATGACACTGGACAATAGTAGGGGAAATGTTCCGATTAGCGACCCCCTTAGGTTGAGGTGCGCTGGTGAGTATGCTGTCATTGTTACGACTGTGGAAACTTGTTTTAGGGGAAGTGTGAACATTTTTCTAGCCATATATGGTCTTACTTTATTCACACATTCGTATATATAATCTCAATTGCGATCTTGCAAGCTCTTGCAAAAACGCAATTAGGGAACGTCCCGAGTTTGCGACCGGAGTTGATTTAGCATCCCAAACTTTGGCAATATGTAGCATATTGCCTTACTAGCTAGGGTAACCCGAACGTTTGTCCGGGAAATGCACGGTTGCTCAGTTTGCTGCCTTGGAAATTGAGTTCCTGACTTAGTTTATTTCACGCACTCACCACCATTCCTGAAAGCGGAGCTTATCATGCAGAAGCGGTAATCCCTTCAGCAACGCACCTACCAAATTTACAGGGGTGGAACACTCCCAAAAGTCTCTAGGACTATCCCAGAAATCTCTAGATTTTCCGAAAATTCCCGATAATTGACTCCCTGATTTTTAGAAAGCGCCATGCTGAAAAAGTAACTAATTATGGTAAAAATAAGCCAAATATCACTAACGCTACCAAGAAACAGGCATGCCGTAGAAAACAATACACGTTATTCTAAAGAGCATGCTAAAGAAAGCGGCATGCTGAAGAAAGCGAGAAAAAAAAAGCATGCTGAAGAAAGCGCCATGCCGAAGAAAGCAACATGCAAGAAAGAAAGAAAGCAACATGCAACAATGCAGAAAGAAAGCAACATGCAAGAAGCAAGCATGCCGAAGAAAGCGCCATGCTGAAGAAGCAACTAATTTGGTAAACTAAGCCAATTATCACTAACGCTGACCAAGAAACGGCAATGCCGAAAAAATCAATTTACGTTATTAATAAAGAAGCATGCCTGAAGAAGAGCGGCCCTGCACCGAGAAAGCGAGACAAAGAGCATGCTGACAGAAAGCGTCATGCCGAGAAAGCGAGAAAAAAAGAGGCATGCTGTAAGAAAGCGTCAGCCGAAGAAAGCAACTGAATTCTGGTAAAAATCCAAGAAACCGGCATGCCGAAGAAAGCAATAATGGCAAAGGTAATGTCGTTGATTACTGTAAGTTCTTCTTCCTTCTGCAAGTAAAAACAATAAAAGAGCATGCTGAAGAAAGCGCCATGCCGAAGAAAGCGAGAAAAAAGAGCGTGCTGAAGAAAGCGCCATGCCGAAGAAAGCAACTAATTCTGGTAAACATAAGCCAATTATCACTAACGCTACAATACATTATGAGTTTTGCAGCACACATTATGAGTCAATCATTGCTTTGGGGCTAATACAGGTTAAGTTACGTTTTTCTTTTGAATTCGAGAGCGTTCCCATAATTGATACATAACAACCAAGGTTTACTTCAAAACGATCAGGGCTCAGGTAAGCCGGTCGTAGGCAGCGAATGACATGACGTCACGGGCACGGTGCGGCCCTAGACGCTAAACAAATAGCTGCTCCGAATTCAGCCTTGTCATTGGTGGAATACGATCACGTGATCATGACGTCATAGGACAGATCTGACATTTTGTTTGTGAAAGTAACATAATTGATTTCGACTGATTTCGACATTAGTGGCGCATTGCTGGCAGTGCTAAGAAACTGCCACTAATAAACTGGAAATTTAGGCCACTAAGAAACTGCAAAAATTATCGGATAAGTCTGTCTATAAGGATATTGACATTTGCAATCCATAAATGCACCGGAACCTGCGAAAAATAGCGAGAATTCTGAATCTGGCATTGTTTTTTGCGTAAAGAGGTCTGGTGTTAGCCGCCCCATAGGTCCTATGACATTAAGGAGCTTTTGCTTTATTAATAAGATAAAGTTTCCGTTTCTTCTGAAATTTCAACTCTATTGGGGCAGACTCAAAATTCGAAAAACCAGCTTGTCGGTCGAAACGAAGGAAGCTATTGGGTCACAATTTAAGCTTATGATCAGCGGGTACCTGATAACCTACGGGCGCAAATAGGGAAATGTAAGTGTTCCAAATCAAAGTCCGCATACAAATAACCGACACACTTATGCAACGGAAGTCGACAAAAAAATAAACCATAATATACGAAAAATTCAGAACAAAACAAATTTTGTTTTCAAGAAGTACTGCAGTAGTAAAAACGCACATATTTAGTGCGTTAAACGGCGTGAGAAAAACACGTGTTTTCTTTCAGCACACGTGCAGTGGACTATCATATAAATACACAAATATAAAATGGCTGAAACTGGTAAAACGCACATGGCCGAGTTAGTCATGCATTTTGTTAAGTTGTATTCGGTGTCAATTTCTGTGTATGGTGGAAGGTCGCAAATGGGGAAAGGTCGCTTATAGGAACAATTCCCATACAAGCTAAAATTTGCCAACGGTAATAATACGGGAATAATTATGACGCATCTACACATTATGCTAGGTCGGTAATGCGGACTTAAAAGCGCCCACGGTCTGCACGGCACGGGTGGACGATGACAGTCTATTCCAGGCCACAGCAGCACGATAGGAGAAAGCCTTCTGCGTAGCGGCTAGCCTGCACTTAGGTAGGTGGAGGCTGCCCTGCTCTGTTGCGCGAGTGCGGCGGTCCGACACAGCGGAGCGGGTCACAAACATAGCGCGCAGCTCGGCCGGCACGGCCGGCATGCCGTCCACGCGCAGTACCTTATGCACTTTGGTGGCGTCGCGTTGTGACACCAGGGTCTCGATCCTTGGCCATCCTAGATAACTTAGAGCCGGGATGATGTGCTGATGTTTTTTGGATCCTGTGGCAATTCTCGCAGCGAAGTTAACGAGTTTTTGAATTTTTTAGAGCTGGCCCTAGAAATGTCTGTTTATATTCTTAAATGTATTTTCATCAGCCATCCGGCTATACAACGGAGTAATTTGGTTCGTTATTGTAACTTGAACCTGGGAATACGACTACATGTTTTCCAAATTTAAGTCAAAACAAAGTCACATCTGCTTCAGTTCCCATTTAATTAATTCCTGTCGGCACTCCTGTCTTTCTCATTCCGTAGGCTAACGCTGCCGTCAGTCGGATCACGGGTACAAATACAACACTTGAGTACCTACTTGATTTGTCATCCGCGGCCGCCTCATTTACAGGCATTATGACCCATTGCGTGACTATTCATATTTAATTTCTCTTGACAGGGGTTGCAGAATTTCATCAGACGAAAAAGTATATCCTTTAACGAGCCGAATGTTCGTTCTGTTATAACCCTCGCTCATGTAGGACAAGATCACTGACTAACCGTGTAGGGGGAAGGGGGTACGACCCCCTCCCCCTTGGTAGTTGGTCCCTAATTGAGCTAGAAATTCGACTGAAAAGGAGTGTGTTGCTTGTGACGAGAGGAAGCTATTGACGTCCAATACTAAGGCACAGGATCATTAGGTGAACCATTAGATCATGGCAATGATCCAAATGTAATAAAATCGAAAATGTATCAAAAATGAATACTAATCGGACTGAAATCGTAAAGGGACATATTAGTCTGCTAAATGGACCCCAAATTTGAAATCAATATCACAAAGTGACCTAAAAACTGCCAAATTACAAAAAGGTCACGTCAAGGCATCTGAGGTAATTGACCTTGGTTGACCTTTGAAAGCGCATGACCCCAGTGAAACATATCCTTATGCAAAATGGCATCCATCAGTCCTCACAGCATCCATCAGTGCTGGCCTGCTTGTGTTTACTACGCCCGAGCCCGGGCTGGACAATGGTCGCCGCCCAAGCGGACAATGGTATGGACCCCTTCGGTCCCGTTTAAACTGCCTCCAGCGTCCCCAGATAGACATTGCTGACTGGGTGCGGTTTGGACCGGGAGACCGGGGTCGGCAGCCGAACGCGACCCGCTGGGAGGCGCAGATTTTATGCACATGTCTATCTCCCGAACAAATCGTCGTATCGAGACGAAATATGTGACAATCAAAAGATCAAATACGAATATGAATATAATAATAATAATAATAATACCCGTTTTCACGATGGATTATTTTGCGCGAAATGTTTTAAAACATTTTACAATATTTTAACATGTTTTAGTAGTAGCCGCTTTCACGATGGACTATCTGGCGAAAAAATGTGTTAACCCTCGCCCTACGGGACCGTAGGACGAGGGTAAACACATTTTTTCGCAAATTTGTCCATCGTGAAAGCGGCTACAACTAAAACATTTCAAAACATTTTAAAATGTTTTAAAACATTTCCCGCAAAATAAGCCATCGTGAAAACGGCTAATAAAGTAATTTATTTCGCACAAAAACAATGGTAATATTAAACAACCATAAATCACTCACAGAAACACAGTCACGCAAGCACACAGACAAGCAAAAGCACACCACATATTCCCAATCTCATTGAGAGTGGTCACTGCCACTGGCCAGGTATCCTGATCTTGATGCTGAGCATCTGCATGGGCAATATATATGTAAATATATGTCAATATATGTAACAGTGCATTTGTATGGCATGGCTGGCGGACGGCAAAGTATCGGGCTTTGGGTTAGACTTCGGCTGGCTGCAGCAAAGTCGACAAAACAGGTGTAGGTCGTCCATGACAAAATATCGCTGTGTTAACTTCTATCATGCGAGCGGCTTCAGTGTAATAATGATGTCGGCATTGGTGTGCAAGCCAAGCTACAACCAGTCCTAGTCATGTGTTTGGCGAGATCGACAAGCTTACCGGCTTTGCTTAACCCGCGCCCGGGTGGGCCTCCGAGACAACTTCTCCATGGTGGGGGGGTCAAAATGACCCCCCATCTAACTCGAAAACGAAAAGAGATAGAAAGACGCGGAAAAAGCGTTTGAAAGCTCTCAACGTGCAAATTCGAAGTTACAGAGACCATTTTTAGCTAAGGTCAATATTGAGGTCACCAGAGGTCATCAAAGGCTCAAAATTCTCACAGTTTTTGACCTTTGCTTTTTTCGAACAACCGCCCGTATATTCTCTGTGAACTATGATAGCTTGGAACAAACGGAAAAACAACAAACAATCGAAAAGCTTTTAAATTTGCAATCGCAAACTAGTTGTCCTAAAATTGAGCCTCAGATCAATAGTTTAGGCTCAGAGGTCATCGAAGGTCAAAAATGCAGTTTTTGGTAGATTATGTTTTCCTTAATAACTTTGTATATGATAGTGGTGATAGAGCAATGACTTAAACACCATCGTGTTCGTTTCGACAAGGCGCTTTGAAACATATACATTGCGATCTTTCAAGGTCAATTTCAAGATTTGACCTCAGGTCAAGGTCATTTGGTGACCTGGGTAGGTCATGTTGCATATGGGTCGATGCGCGGCCAGACGAGATAAACACAGTGGTGTCAACCGATCGTCTCTATCTCTTTTCTATCAAAAGTTATTAGGCAATCATCGTGCTGATGACCTCAGATGACCTCAAATGACCTTGTAGAGATTAATGAGCAACAACTGCACCTTAATCAGCCAGAACGAGCCCAAAAAACATTATTCTGAAAGAATTAGCTTGATCAGTCGTATATTTTCTGAATTGGAAGCATTTGTTTATTTTTATATTCACTTATAATGGGAGGTCAGAAAATTGACATGACCTCAGGTCACCGATACAAAAAATATAAGATAAAGAAGTTGTAGGTACTTATGATCTTATGAAATCCTGCAAGTTTCAAATCTTTCGAACAAAAACTGTGGCTTTGGCACGACCACAAACATTTTGAAAGGCAAGGTCACTTAAAGTGACCTGATGACCTGACCTCGGTTGACCTGAAGTATTTTTTTTGGCAAAGTGTGGGAAATTAATGTTCAAACAGCTATGCAAAATTTGGCGGCGCTGCACGCCGCCGTTTTCCCGCTATAAAATGAATCCTCAATGAAATGAAGGCTTTTCCGGTAATGTTTTTTTACGCAATGGAGTGGAGAGCGTATTTTGCGTTCTGCTTGTTGAGGTTATATGCACGCCATTTCTCTAAAACTAGCATCCATTTCATAAAAAAGTTAGACAAATTAGCAGTTAGCTAACCGATGCATACTTGCGGCAACCTAGCTAACCCGCGAAACAATGGGGGGTAGCCCCCCCTGAGGAATATCTGGAATATCGCACGAAATAATGCAGCTATCAACGCTAAACTGCTAGTTCCTGACCGGCGGGCATCTTTTTCTCACCCTTTCCATTTTTTTATTTTTAGTTTCGTCCTATTTTTTTAGATAAAGCTTAGTTAGTGACGTCAATACACACGATTTTGACACCAAAATCAGGTAAACTTAAGGAGACCGAATAAATGCCATGTAGTAGACAAAATGAAATCCGTAAACGTAAGAAGATAGAAAATGTAAATGGCTACAATATGGCAATCTCGGATTTTTGACAAAAGTAATTTTTGACCCAAAATCTAAAAAAAAAATACTTAAAGAAAAAAATGACCAAGAAATCAAAACTTTTTAAGATATTTAAAAAACGGAATATATGTAAAATAACTATACATATTCAACCATTAAACCGAATTTCAAAATAATATCTGTATTTTTGACTGAGTGATGACATCTAAGGTATGGGTAACTCGTGACGTCAAATTTTAAAATTTCATTTTTTTACCAGATACAGACAAATAAAGAGCAGCACTGTATTTCTGACACAAAACCGGTCCAGAAAAAAGTATTGAATTATTATATTATTCCATTTCAAATTTTGACCTTTTGTGACATTAATTTTACCTTTACTTGACCTAAACTTCACGTACATTATGTCAGGTGGTGAAATGATTATCGATTTTGAGTTCCACACGTAAAATAGAGTGTACAACATGTGTTGCATGACTTTCGTATAATATTTGGGCATAGTGACCTTATGTGACCTGACCTTGACCTTGAAATTTTGCCATAAATATCGTAATAGGCTTATCTGCCGCACTCGGATAGGAATGAGTGTGTTCATACTCTTTTAGGTAGCACTCTGGGGTATATATAAAATATAATATTTGTAAACAAATGCAGAATTTGAAGGGAATATGGTCTATATAAATGCGAAAGATGTAAAACTTAGATGAGCGAGGTAAGTGATGATATTTGTGTGTAGCCTTGAAGCGGGATCCTATTACTGTTGGGACGTCAGCTTCTGACTCTGTGAGCGGGATACGAGCACGAATGGACACTAGTAGTTTTGCGTACGATAACTTCGAACCTTTGAGAGCACTCTGGGTGATCATGGTTACAACCAAATGCTTTGAAGAGAAAATATGGTCTATAATCAGATGTAAAACTAGAACGGTTAGATTTTGACCTTTGACCTGACCTGTGACGTCACTTCTGACCTCTAGGGCAGCACACATTAGTTTTCGTTGATGAACTTTCCTTGGCTATCGATTGCCGTTTAATTCAGCGCTAATAATGATTCAGGGTCTAATTTGTTCCGAAGATACAAGGGGGGCTAAAAAAGCCACCCCACAGTGAGTCGTGTTACAGAAAATACCCCAGTGACTGCCGGGTTAATGGTTTCGAACCTCAATTTTTTCAACATTAGGAGTTTTGTAAAGTTTTGTCTCTGGCTGTAAATCACATTATGGTTTACATATTCATTAAACATATTTGTCTCCAAAAACTAGCGATCAATAACATAACTGGCAATTTAATTGGAAGCTCATCGATGCACTTGGACTGTGAACTATTTAGTGGCGGCGATTTGTTTCATTGACCAATAAGGGACGTTGTCACGCTTCTTGGCGCGCTTACTTTGATTCAACTATTGCCCTATTAATTGATTACATATTGGACGTAGGGAAGGATGACGTCAGTGAACTTCAAGAAACATACAAGTTACTTACCTTTTTTTCAAACTTACTGCTTATAATTATATAATAATTGTATTCAATTCTTAAATGTAAATAACATCATCAATATACCATAACGGAAGCCTAATAAATTACTGTTAACAGATACAAAGTGAATATTTCCCTTTAATGACCCAGTCCAATATCACGTTCAATTACACTTCAATCACTTGAGTGGTAAAAAATGGCCCCCTTGAGAGCAATCATAACATTTTAACAACCAATTAAATTATAAATTAACTGCGTTGCAAGTCGTTTACTGTCTTTTACATCAACGCCATGCCAGCCGAGCAAACTGAAGCAATTACCCTGAATGTCGTTGAAGAGTCAAAACAATCTCACGACTTTTCTCCGCCAGCAATATAGTGCAAAACACAGCCCTCCTAGGCCTCTCGCGCGCAGCGTCAGATCGTGGAAAACCGCTGAGCCCTCCTCTACACTCCCTTCTAATCTCCTCTGCTTCTCATATGACTACACAGCCGCGTCTAAGTCACTTAACTCACCCTGGACAGGGTCAGTCCAGGTCAATATACTCACCCTGGACAGGGTTATCCAGGTCACTTAACTCACCCTAGACAGGGTCAGCCTAGGTGAATATACTTACCCTGACAGGGTCAGCCCAGGTAAATATACTTACCCTGGAAAGGGTCAGCCCAGGTCAATATACTCACCCTGGACAGGGTCATCCCAGGTCAATATACTCATCATGGACAGGGTTATCCAGGTCAGTTAACTCATCCTGGACAGGGTCAGCCTAGGTCAATATACTCATCCTAGACAGGGTCATCCCAGGTCAATATTCTCACCCTGACAGGGTCAGCCCAGGTCAATATACTCACCCCGACAGGGTCAGCCCAGGTAAATATACTTACCCCGGAAAGGGTCAGCCCAGGTCAATATACTCACCCTGGACAGGGTCATCCCAGGTCAACATACTCACCCTGGACAGGGTCATCCCAGGTCAATAAACTTACCCTGGACAGGGTCATCCCAGGTCAACATACTTACCCTAGACAGGGTCAGCCCAGGTCAATATACTCACCCTGGACAGGGTCATCCCAGGTCAACATACTCACCCTGGACAGGGTCATCCCAGGTCAATATACTCACCCTGACAGGGTTATCCAGGTCAGTTAACTCACCCTGGACAGGGTCAGCCTAGGTGAATATACTCACCCTGACAGGGTCAGCCCAGGTCAATATACCTACCCTGGACAGGGTCATCTCAGGTCAATATACTCATCCTGGACAGGGTTATCCAGGTCAGTTAACTCACTCTGGACAGGGTCAGCCTGGGTGAATATACTCACCCTGACAGGGTCAGCCCAGGTCAATATACTCATCCTGGACAGGGTTATCCAGGTCAGTTAACTCACCCTGGACAGGGTCAGCCTAGGTCAATATACTCACCCGAGACAGGGTCATCCCAGGCCAATATACTCACCCTGGACAGGGTTACCCTAGGTGAATATACTCACCCTGACAGGGTCAGCCCAGGTCAATATACCTACCCTGGACAGGGTCGTCCCAGGTCAATCAACTCACCCAGGACAGGGTCATACCAGGTCAATATACTCACCCTGGAGACGGTGAGCGGCGATCCGACGTCGACTCCTCCCGCCATCCTCAGCCCCCACGGCTGGTTGAAGCCGTCCCGCTCCAGGGTCACCTCCACGTACGACATGATGACCTCGGCTGACCTCGGCTGACCTTCGCTGACCCGCACTCGCCCAGTCACCACCTCACGACTCTCCGTCTGCACTCGCAGTTCAGTCCTGCACAGTCACTCGTCGACAAGACCTCCACTCACTGATCTGACCTCCTCTGACCTCAGCCGGCTCAGGGTGACCTCAGGTGACCTCAGCCGACCCTGGAAGACCTGGGACGACCTCGCACGCTCTCAGCCGACCTTGGCTCCCCAGCTGACCTCGACTGCTGCCGTCTGACCTCCTCTGACCTCCTCTGACCCTAGCTGACCGACTGACCGCACCGCCTCGTCACAGGTCGCCAACTGTCTCCGGCTGTCGCACGGCTGCAGCTGGCCTCCGGTGGCCAGGAGGCGACGGTGGGCCGGCGCCGCCGCCGCCGGTTTATTTTCGGTCGGCTGCAATGCCGTCCCGTGTCGGCTGCCAGTTCGGCGGCCGGCCCGCGACACGGCGGCGCGGCACGGCCGCCGCGTGCCGACTTAAAAATGTCGCCACAGGAAAAATGGGCCTCCAGACGGACTGAGGTAATGCGATATGGGAGGTCTGGAAAGTGGACAGTCAAACTGTTCAGGGTATATATAGTGTGAAAGGCAATACCGGAGGTGGCAGCTGGGTGGCGTGCGATGGGCAGGGGATGGTGACGGTGATGGATGGACTGGTGACAGTGAACAGTAAACAGTTGACCACTGGTGGATCTAGTTGTGGGTTGGGGGGCTCAAATCAGAAAATGTTGTTAGGGGAGTGTAGCGGGCCGTCAGCCGTTAGCCAAAAGTTGTTGACCGAAGGGGTGTAGAGTGCATCGTCAATCAGTCAGAAAATGTAGGACCAACATTTTGTTGTGGGTGAAATAATTGTTTGAGGACCAATGGAGCAGGGCGTTGCACTTAACCCGCGCTTGACTGGGGGTCTTATCCGAACGCCATTGATCGGGGAGGCAATATTGCCCCCTCGATATCTCCGGGTCTGATAATCGTAGCTAGACACGTACCAGTGTTCCACTGACCGGCCGAGGGTCAGGTCGCGTCCGGCCCTGCTCCGCCCGCCCGGCTGACCCCGGTGACCTGACGCGGTGTTTGTGTGGGCGGCGGCCGGTGCGAGCGCACTCAGCGCTAACCAGTGACGCAGCTATGCTGAGTAGTCAGCGGCCGCAGCGGTGGGTGCGTGAACTGTGTTAGTCATGGCATCAGAACTTGTACGCAAGATATGAAGACGGTGACTTCTGCGATGCTGGGTGACGAGGCATATCCGGTCTACGCGGCCGAGGCCTGTTTCGGTGTGAACAGAAGGACGAAGGGAATCCGCGAGTTAACAGGAGGGGTTGCGCCGAAAGTCGTAATAAGCCAGCAGGAGGAACGACTCGCGGATCTCGAGCAGTACTCGCGGCGGAACTGCTTAAACTTTACAGGCCTGCCCGAGACGAAGGACGAGAACACGGTACAACTCGCAATGGACCTCGCCAAGATGGCGAATGTTAAGCTGGACCGAGTCGACATCGACCGTGCACACCGGATCGGAGCCCCCAAGTCTGCCACTCCGGACCAGCCGCGGCCGCCCCCTCGCCCGCTCGTGGTAAGGTACGTTTCATACCTGAAACGAGAGGCAGTCTGGTTCGGCCGCAGGGAAGTCTGCAAGGCAAAGCCACCGCGGGGCTCAACTCTCACGGAAGGATCAACAAAGGACGTGTTTATACAAGAAAACCTCACCCGACAGAACCAGACCATCATGTACCACGCTCGTCAACTGCGACGGGCGGGGAAGCTGTGGGCCGTCTGGTCCGACGGGTGCGTCCTGAAGGTTAAGAAGTCCCAGCAAGCGGCAACGGTGCGCCTCCGGTCGATGGCGGACCTCCGCCAGTTCGACCAGTGACTGACTCTGACACTACTCTGCGAAAGTGACACTGTGCGAAAGTGACATTGGCACCAGCGTGCTAGCGAGCAAGCTCAGGTATTCGCGTAAAAACCTAAGGTGAAGGGAGTGGGGCAGGGAATGAGGGACTTTTTTCATATGGCAGCAAACGTGAGCAAGGGTATGTGGCGCGCAAGTGACGGTTCGTGGTTTGTTTACTTCTGGAGGAGCGGTTGTAGCGCATATACGGCCTTGCTAGCGCCTTGGGTTAAAGAACCTTGGGTTGTAGAGTTATAATACCCAGGGCATATTGATAGGATAATACCAGCATGACAGCGAGGTTTCAGTCAAGTGGTCTGCACTGCTACTTTTGGTCTTCTTTCCGTTATCTTTCTCATCTTAATATGTACATTTTTTNCCTCTGTCGGTCTCGGAGGACCTGTTTCGATCTCGGAGGACCTGTTTTGATCTCATGGGGCCCTCTGTCGGTTACAGAGGGCCTGAGTCTGTGATAGTCTGATCTGAAGGTCGTTTGCAAGGTCAGAAGGGATCTCAGACCGTTCTCAAACAAAGACGTTTTGTCGGATCCAAGAGGCCCAAATTTCCCAAGGGAGGTCCCTATGAACCTTAGGGACCCCCTTGGCTACGCCTCTGTATATACTCCGGATTTAACTAGCTTTATATAAAGATACACTGCAGCCTAAAGCCTATAACATGCACTAGCTTTAAAAGGTGCAGACCATGTTTTCTCTTTTGTATTTATCATTATTTCACTTGTTACAGGCAACCAAAGGAAATAAGCAGCACACTTGCACAAAAACTTCACCCAAAAACAAACATATCTGCCTACATCAGGTTAAACTGGAGTTCAACGCCAAGGTTGTCTCAGCTCGTTCACTAAGCGTGCGAATGCTAACGGCATTCAAATTTCTCGGTGGGAGCGTGAAGAAGTCTTCAAGCAAGGCAATTTGGCACAGGTTCTGGAAGACTTTGAAGTAAATGGACCTTAGCAAAGCGGTCGTTCTTCTCCCCAGAAGTTGGCAGCATTTCATAGCACGAACAGCTGCGATATCACGGGCACGATATTCACGGCTGGCTTCATTGGTTTTTAGGCCTTGTGACAGTTTCGGTAGGTCTCATTTCGTGTTTATGGAAATCCTGCTTTTCTTTGTTTTGGGCATGACAATTAACTAAGGAGAAACGCGGTCGTCCATATTTCGTGTTGAATGCAAGAATGCTTAACCGGCAAATGTCTTCGTTTGGCTTGTATAATATGCTGTATGCTAATACGTAAGCATGTCATTAATAAACATATCGTTAGACATGTCATTTTATGCAGGTTGGTAGGTGAATTTATTTGTGAATCAAGCACGTTGCCAGCATTTTTTATCAGGGGAGGGAGGAACGTCAGTGATATAATCAAATCTTACTCCTATGCCATATGTTGTTAGTATAATCCCATTTTATCAAGTGTTAATTTTTCACCCTCAGGGGGGCCATGGTCCCTTCGCCTCCCCTTGGCTGCGTTCCTGTTGTGAATACCGTTTGAGCGAAGCAAAAGTTGGCAGCAAACCAAACCAAGCTGCCAAGCTGAGCATGAAGGCCATGCCAAGCCAAGCCAAGCCAAGCCATAGTCAAGACAAGCCAAGCCATAAGCCAAGCTGAGCATGACAGTTTACTGACCAAAGTGAAGTAAAAGTGAAGCTGAATCATATACGTCATCATTACTGTTGTGAGCTGACGGTAATAGACCCCACTTAGATCTATACCCGGAATATATATACATCAGCATAAATGGTCTGCACCGACATCACTGCATCTTGATACTAGAAATGTCCCTCTTTTGAATGCTGATGTATACAATCACTGAGGTAAGCTCCTGAATGTCAGATGCTGAGGCCGTGATCGTGACAGTGCACTTTATCTGGCATTTGATGTTACTGCTTTCACTGCCCGACAACCACGTTCGTCAGAAGCTGTTATCTTTTGACATTATCCGTGACTGGCGAGATTTGCTTCTTCGTTTGTCATGACTGTTGAGTCAGATCACGTGAGCAACAGAGTCCAAAATAAACTGCATTTACAGCTGAAAATGCCATCAAGGAATAACCTTCATTTGAAGTTCAGCGCCATAAGCACTTGCAAGTTGCAAACATCACTATCTTAGTGAAACAGTTTGTGATCCTGATCTAGTCCTTCTGCAAAGCTGTCGGGAACATTTAATAAGTCTCCTTTAGCACTACAAAAGCAGTTCAACTGGAAACCAGTCAAGCGTACGAGGTCTATCGACAAAATATAATTAGTTTTGATGCTTCCGCCCATGTTTCGGAACAGAAGTGGACGAACCGCCAAACTGAGCACTCCGTTTTCTCACTTTATCTCTCCCTCTCACGTGATAGAACGATACTGGCAAGGCAAGAGAAAGAAATGGGAACGAAACGCGAGAAAGAACGACACAGCTAGAATGAACGGGACGAGCAGAATGAGAAAACAATGAGGCAAACTTGACAGGCCAAGCCAGCAAGTGGGACAGAAAGCGCCATAAACGTGAACGGGCAGCGCTGTCCAATGGACTGCCACCCAAGCCATCAACACAATTGAATTCACACTTCTGGGGCATTAACACGGGCTCAGCTCAGTGACTCTGGAAAGCTCTGGCAAAAGAACGCTGTTCGGTTTGATCCTGGAAAATCTCCCTTCAACATGCAGCCGCTATGAATCGAAACATGCAACTGAACAGTGAACACCGATGACCGCCGCTCGATATGAGTGCCA
Source organism: Semibalanus balanoides (assembly GCA_014673585.1). Classification (NCBI taxonomy): domain Eukaryota; kingdom Metazoa; phylum Arthropoda; class Thecostraca; order Balanomorpha; family Balanidae; genus Semibalanus; species Semibalanus balanoides. The sequence goes on from VOPJ01010663.1 coordinate 30,401, forward strand.
CGCTGCCCTTTCACACACGTGTCCTGTAATTCCAGCAGCGAACCGTTCCCGGCTGAATACTCGCAATCTCCAATCCCCGGGCACGTAAGCACTAATGCGATGAGACGCATTGGTTTCATTAAGCCCGGCATAATTGAAAGCATAAGGCGCCGCCGCGTCGGCAATTCCAGGCCCCCTGACCTGGCTTCTAAATCTGGAGCCAAATTGTGACGATGTAGCTCCAAGTTGGCGTGCTTAAATGCATTCCAAGTTCAAGTGCTTGGTTGTTCTCCCGTGGACATAAGGAAAGTATGTCTTCTTTTTGCTGGAACGTTAAAAGAGCGTGGTAGTTGGTACATGACAGCAACTTTGCACCAACTTCGCGAATTTCTCAAGCATCACTAGCGAGGCGAAGATTGCAGGCGTCGCTTGGGCGCACGAAGCGGTAACGGTGTCAACGTCGCTAACGTCGCTAACGTCGCTAACGTCGCTAATCTCGCTGACGTTACTGTCGCTAATATCCCTAAGGACTCCAGCAGCGCGAGTGCCGCAGCGCCTAAGCGTCCCGCCCGCCCTTCATTAATGCCACTGACCTGACTCCAACATAGGTCCGTTCGTCGCTGATTAATTTCGACGCCGCAATTAACGCATCCACTGACCGAGAAGACGGATTCGCACGCAGCCAACCACGTTTAAAGACGCAATTTATCGTCCTGGTCATCCGCCGAGACATGGGACTTAAAACCGTTCCGAGCGACACAGCAGAATCGGTACCGTGACCCCTCCCTCCCCCCGTCACCGCTCTCACCGTCATCTAACGGCTTCGGGAGGGCGACGAACCCGCAATTAAGCGCGCCAGAAGTTGGGCGTCATTAATCTAGAGGCAATTCAGGGCTGAGGCCGTCTCACGTCGGCGGTGGCCCACATACTCGCTCTGTTCGGCGAGCCGTGCAAGTCGGAGGACAGCTCGCCTTCTGACAGCTCTACTTGTTATTCCTAGTCATTCGCTCAGAAATAGCAGCTCAGAGTGAAACAAGCCCCGTCGGAGTGATAACGCCATCTAGCCTGACCAGTTTCCGTTGCTGGCACCGACCCGGCGTCGGCTGGGACGAGGCGGTAGCCCGTGACGGTGACGGAGCGGTCGTTCGTCTGTGGTTCCGGCGAGGGGCGAGGCGTGTGGTGCGATAGAGGAGCAGTGCCGTCCGCCGTCCGCTGCCGTCCGCTGCCGTCCGCTGCCGTCCGCTGCCGTCCGCTGCCGTCCGCTGCCGTCCGCTGGCTGGCGAAACCATCGAGGTATATTGTGTGTAAACGCTTTCGTTGGCTAACCGCACTCGTCATATAGACTTTATGAAGTGCTGTTCTTTTATAATATATGATGATGGTACACCAAGGCAAAACTAGTTATAAGGCCAACATTTGCATTTATGTAATTTAGTCGTCCAATGTCATTTGGAACAGTTAAAAATAACTTAGCGCATGCAAATTTTCACACAAAATAGTCAGCCTGCATATAATATGTAGGTAAGAATATGCATATATTACACAACTTTTGGTAACGAATAATTCGCGGCAAACTCCATCGTTCGGTGTGAATACCATAACCCATGAGTATGACTGACTGACGGCATAAAAAATGTTCATCTCCGATGAAGAAGCGGATGCTATGTTTAGTAACTCATCTGTCTCAAAACACATCTGCCCTTGCCAGCTTTCGGGAATGGTCTGCTATCCGCGTCACCCGATTGCGGCAACTTTGAGGTCCGTATGTTTATGTAACACATCAGAGAGAAGTGACGAAGTCATCCCGAGAAGTGACAAAGTCGCCGAGGTTTCCCACGGTCTACAAGTGTTGGTGACGGTGTCAGTTATGAACTAAAGGCGTATTTTTATTAGATTCTTTTGGTTTCAGTCTCTATCTTGAGGATGGAAGACAGAAAGCTTCGGCATATAGGTACTCCTGGTGGTGATTATACATGAAGAAAAGGTAATGTTTAAAGTAAATATTTAAACTCAAATGAAGCTCACTTATGTATTGTCTGTACTATCACGATTGAAAACAGTGCTAAATGCTTCTATAAAGAGGATACCTTTCCACAAACGGTGTGCGTGTGTGCATCTTCCACCGAATCTATCAGTTAGCTGCAGAAAACTCTTACCGTACACATATACACTAAATGAAGGATAGATGAAACACACACAAGCCCAGATTTCAGTCTCAATATTGGTTATGGTTGTTGTTGTTGTTTTTGGCTGAAGCACATATTTTACTTGCGTAATGAGTAACAGACAGTTACTTCCGGAGAAACTGACCTTTTTCGCTGAGTTCCACCAAGTTTGAACCCTGCCTGTCACCTTTCGTCTGTTTCTGACCTATAAGACCGTGACCTCTGTGTGATCTGAGCCCATATAACATCTGAACTTTGTCTGAAATGACCTATATGACCTCTGATCTGACTTTTATGACCGCCTGGCTCGAACTTTGGCATCGTCTTACCGAACGCGGCTTAGTCAGCCGACATAGCCCCACACACTCTGAGACCCACGGCATCCTCGCGTTCCTCAGCCGTCTCCATTGGCCAGCTCTATTGGCTGCAGATCGCGCGGCACATGTGCGCGTTCTGCGATCACACAGGTGAACGAGTCTTTTGGTGAGCGCCGGCAGCAGGTGAGTGGCAGCTCCATGGGAGGCATGGAATGCCCTCCTCTACCTGCCCTCGAGGCCGCGTAGTCGACGAAGCAACGGTAGCCGGCAGAGGCGCACCCAGGTGCGGAAGTCGGGGAGGCTTGGTTGCACGTCATATGACGGGAAAGTTGAGTGTTGTACAAATGACAGCCTGAGTGGCACAGTAAGTCAGCAATAGAGGCTCGTTAAAAAGAAGAAGATTGTCCTACCCGGCAGAAGAGGCTGATGACCGGCCTTCTACTGCTCGCATTGCCACCAACTTGTTTGAGATCGCAGAAGACATGTAATCCACGATGCGCGTTCAATTGGGACGCCCGCCAGTCATAACTGATTTAAAGGCAATCACGCTGAAGCACGCACGACGCAACCGGAGGAGGGGAGGGGGGGGGGGCGACGCGCTGTGTTGCGTGCCTGACACAGAGGCATCGCAGTGGAAAGGCCTAGACATTCAGCATGCCTTGGGACAGGATGTCGCTCAGGCTGACCCCACAGGCATTCAGGTGGTCCAACCCGGCCACGGAACCACCATTTGTTGTTCTCTGCTGACGCAGTTAAAATGGAAACGTGAAAAATTACCAGACAGGCAATCGGAACATGTGCTCAGGGTTTTGTTCGGCTTTACAGAAATGTCTATTAAAATGACAAATACCCTCTCTGTGTTTTGTTAATAGCTTTAGCAGAATGACAGAAGATATCGCTGGAATGAGACACATTCATGGTAAATCGCATGATAGATCGGCATGTAGCACTTCGAAGGAATGTTTATTGTTCAGGCCAGTTGCTGATTTACCAGGAAGTTTGAAATAATCCTGGATTACCGAGGAAATTGAAGGGCTGTAACGTTGAACTTTGCTCACATCAATATTCCCAGCACACTCAAACTTATGAATATCCATCGAACAACAGACTTGCTTCGTTTAGCTTCACGATCCGTTGCCCTCTCCATTTTCCTTATGCTACGCATTTTAGCACCGAGTCATATCGACTCCGTTATTCAACCGCCAATATCGCAATGCGTGTTAACCCATTATACCTCAACGCACTTGCGAAATCAAATTTTCCCGTTCCACGCTACTGCAACTGGCGGCTGCCTGCGCCCAATCCGATTAACCACCCACGCATTTTCCGATTTCCCTGGGCCCTCTCAGTGGCGTCGGGCCGCTAGTGTGGCGCCACCGGGGACCGCACACTGGCATCCAGGACCGGCCCGGCTGCCCGCCCGACATGCATATTCATCTGGCTCGACCTCGTCCAGCTCTGGTTGCCTGTCAGTCACGCACTGAACCACCCACGTGTGGCGGCGACGGCGGTGGCGCAGGCGGTGGCGGTGGCGGTGGCGGTGGCGGTGGCGGTGGCGCAGGCGGTGGCGCAGGCGGTGGCGGTGGCGGTGGCGGCGGCGGCGGCGGCGGTGGCGGTGGCGGTGGCGGTGGCGGTGGCGGTGGCGGCGGTGGCGGTGGCGGTGGCGGTGGCGGTGGCGGCGGCGGCGGTGGTGGCGGTGGCGGTAGCGGTAGGGTGAGTGGGACAGCCACCCACGCCCGGCCGCGGCCGGGACGGGTCAGAAGTCAGAAATCAAAGGTCGAGGTCAGGGACGGGTCACGGGCGGTCAGTGACAAGCGGGACGCCGCCCTGCGATCACCCGTGGCCGCCGCCGCCCCTCTCAGACCCTGATGACGTACTCTGGTGACCAGATGACTGTCGCGCGAACCCATGCGTCACCAGCGCAGCTAAGGGGCCAAAGGAACCATGGTTTCAAAACCACCTGAAATCGGCCAAAAATGGACACATTTTGTTATTAAAAAGTGCATCATGCCATGGAAAGTTTGTTATAAATCACCAACTCATGCATAAGGAAGCGATATTCGATGAGCTTTTAGAACTGTGTGATACTGTTAGTGATTTCTCCCCCACCCATGCTTGCCGCTCGGGATCCACCCTTGTCGTGCGCTTCACCCGTGAAATGGATCAGACGGTGACGAAAGCAGCGCAGAGGCGACGGCGGTGGCGCGGCGGTGGCGTGCGCTTCTCTGCCGCTGATGACAGCTTAAGATGCGCGACAGATGACGTCACCGGGGGCTTAGTGGCGACAAATGACGGCGCGAGCTGGCAATATTAAAACGCGTTTCCACAAAGCAGTTCCATTATGCCCGTGACATTCTGTGACAAAAGCGATGTTGAAAACTGGCGTCGAAATATAATCCTCCACTGGATACAAAAGAAAGAAACGTTAAGATGTTTTAGTAATAATGCCATTTTTAGGGCATCAGATAACTTCGGCAGGTCATATTAAAGGGAGTGTGCCTACTCCTTTTGAAAGTCAAATATATTTTTTATACGGATTAAGAGCTACTGCTTTGATATTTGGTTACGATAAAATTCACGTTCTGGAGCCCTTTAGGATTTTTTATCTTATTTTCTGTTTTTGCATTGTTTGTTTTCAAAACTTCAAAAACGTCGTCACTATAACCAGAGTAGCGAAAATGTTAGCCTATACTGGCGCACTGGCAGAGCTAACAATATATGCTAGCGTGTAATTAAGAGCAATGCTTCTGAGTGCGAAAGCTCTTCTTTGGCGACTAATGATAATTACAATATTTCTGCCAGAATGTGATTGGCGACTTTGGAAATATTTCTCAGCAACTAAAGTGATTCTGGGGAAAATGAAGTACAGGCTAAATTCAGAAAAATATGTTCACAGGACTAGTGTCAAAACTCCACATGGACCAATGTGAGTAGGGCACACCTCCCTTTAGAAGGCGAATATAGCACTTTAACATTAGTTTTTAACTGAGATAAGCTAGATTGTCGGGTTGGTACTGAGGAAACCTCTAAAATTATGAAATTTTTTCCTCCAAAACGCCTAGTTTGGCGAGTTGAACGCAAAAAAACCGTTGGCATATTTGGGCACTTACAAATTTAGTGACCGTTTTCGCATACGTCATAAGTAGTTTACTCCACTGTTCACGTAGCGTCCCCACGTCCCTACCCGGCGCGAGCGAGCGCCGGTCGACCCAGGCCAGTAGCGTTATCACGTTACCGGCTGCACCCATCGTGTGCCGGCACAGCAGCTGTCAGCCTCCTTTGTGACGTCACAACTCGCTTTGGTGACGCAAAATTGTTGTGACTCACATGTTAAAACAATATTACTATTTTTTAAAATTACAACAAAATTCTGACTGTTTTTCGAAAATTAATGCCAGGACCGTAATCAGGGCATTCTTCTCCATCATTCTACATACTTTTCTCAAGGTGCTATATTCCCTTTAAGTGCCTCGATACTTACTTTGTGTTTACAAAAGCATATTTGTAGTGCTTAAGATTAATTACATATATGTGACATGGTATTATAAGACGAAGTTAACCCGCGCTATGCTGGGGAAGGGGCGGCGAAATCTGCCCCATTCACGGATTTTTGGTATATAACTCACAAATCATATCATAATATCAACGTGAAACTTAGAGTACCTTATTCAGCATTAATTATAATACGTCTTCTGTGGGAGATAATAACGTTTTAATAACTTCATGCCATGTCATTTTTGGTAGAGAGCGATAAATGTTAGACAAATCGTAGAAAATTGAGTTGAAAGCAAATTACAAAAACAAATCAGAAGGTAGGAAATCACATTTTCTTCCTAATGGCTATGTTTGATTTATATGAAATTGCGTGCTTTTGGCCCCTACAAATAATAAACTGATTTTGTTCAAACAAACTTCACAAAATAGTTTTCTAAGATATTAAAGATATTCTAAGATATTTAAAATATATATATATATATATATATATATATATATATATATATATATATATATATATATATAAGAGAACCAAGTATGGATGATAAAAAACACAATTTCACAGTAATATCATTATTTTAACTGCCATATGGCTCCATGTCCCTAAGTATAAGTCATTCATGACGTTACTTTTTGCAGTTACGTTTGTTTTTTGCTTTTATGGATCAGAGGCCGTTCTTATAAAAAATCGAGCCAACAAAAAAATAGAGCAAAAATCTTACCATCAGTGACCTTTGTGACCTTATCTTGACCTTCCCTTGCAATTGTACTTTTGCTTAATTCGGGAGATGCAATATACATTTGAAAGCTCTTTGTGCGATAATAGTCCCAATCTAAGGCTATGGATGGAAAGTATGGCCCAAAAGCACGACTATCTTAAATTTGACCTTTAACCTGACTGTGACCTGACATGTGACATTATTTGGCAAATTTCGCATTTGCTTTAGATGCGTCTCATTCAGAGTTTTTGATTCTCTTCTTGCACGTCTCGCTACAGTTACTGGTTCGGAAGATAACGAGGGGGCAGAATCTGCCCCCCCCCCAGCGGGGCGTGTTGTGCTAAATGATTACCCCAGCGAAGCGCGGGCTAAAACACGATGGCTTTAAATTGAATATAAAATAAATGTCTGGTAAACAGCTCATTACTTGTCATGCTATTCAGGGCCTCAGTTGTCACTGCATAGAGGCATCAGACATTACATATTCAATTTCACACCAAATCCAAACTACTGCTACATGTTTGTGTGATGCAATTCCGCTTAACTATCCGCGAGTCAGCCAACAATGCAAGCAGTGTGGATTATCAATGAGGCCGCCCTCATACAAGTTCAGTGAATTAATAATGGAATTCTTGAGGTGACCTCGAGCAGTATTCGGTCGCAGGACCCTGGGAATGAATATCCTGAATGGCCACCACCCGTCTTCTGAGTGCATTATACTCAGAGGACGGCATAGCCACAGTGAATGTGTGATCAGCATCAGAGATTAGTGCTATAAACAGCTCGGAGAAGCCTAATAGGAGCTCAGATGTCGGCCGTAGGCTTCTGCAAACAGAAAGCCTGTAGGTATCAGCCATTTTGAACAGATATTTGTGATATTTCTGTCTGCATTTGCGTCATACAGGCGACGCGTGGTCGGCAGGTGACCGAAATATCCAGCGTGTAAAAAGCTCGTTTCTATAGGCGAGCTTCATCACAGTGTGGGTGGCGATCACCCAGAACAGCACCGCCTTTGGCCGACTCAACTCACGTCGGTTCAGACTCTCAGCAAGCTCGCAGGCTGCAACAGGTAGTCTACTGCTAACTGCTGGGACCGCTCAGTCTCCTGACCTTTGACCTCCGACCTCTGACCTCTGCGGGCGTCTGCAGGAAACTCAACTCAACTCAACCCAGCTCAACTCAGCCGCCTCACGGCTGGTGAGCTGCGGCTGAGCTAATCGTCCTCGTGCAGCCGAGTGAGCCCGTTCGGTGGACAAATGTCCCCGATTCAGCCGTCGCGTCCCGCGGCCGGGTCAAGGGGTCGATGCTGCTAAATATTCATCGGGCAATGAATCACGACGGCCGGCGGAGAGCACTTATCATTGCCGTCTCCGCTGCAGACAAAGTGCCGCACAGTTAGGGCGACGCGACTCAGGATGAAGCCTTAAATTAGGTGTCAGAAGGGTACTATGTTGCGCTCGGCCATAACGACCAATTTGTCGGCCAGTGGCAGTCCGCAGGCGTGATCGGGGTATCAGGGCACAGGAGTCGCGGTCGACGAGGTTGTCGCGGCGTGGCAGTGCAGAAGCGCACGTGACAGGAAAAATACCCGAAATCCAGCAGACGTTGAGACACTGAACAGCGTTTCTAAGTTCTACGTCACGTTGAGACTAACAGGGACGAAGCGGCTGCAGGATACAGAAGCCAATAGTACCAACACCCCGGGCGGGGCTTCACTCGCAAGCTGGTCGTCAGCGTGGCGGTGTCGCCACAAGGCTTCAACCGGCACACCCACGAGGTCACCCAGGAGGTCGCCCGCGAGGTCGGCCCGTGAGGTCACCCGAAAGGTCACGAGGCCTTGGCGACGCCCAGGCCCGAGCCCGAGGCGCGCGCTTTCTCTGGCAGGACTGTAAGACGCAGAAGGTGAGGTCATTATACGACATTAAAATGCTGTCGGCTTGGCTGCTGCTCTTACAGGAGAGATCGACTGGAACACGCACTTTTGGCACCACCCTCTGTGGGAAGGGGAGGGCTGGGTACCAGTGCTGGCCAGCACCAGCTGTTAGTGAGTCATATGTCCGGTAATATAATCCATTCTAACGGAGGTCAGCTGTTACCGGCAGTGAATACTGTTTGTTTGCTTGGTGTTGTGAGCTTCCTGCTTCTCGAATGCGTTGGTGCTTCAGCTTGCCAAGGACTGGTCAAGAGCTGGCTGGATAATATGGTCCATGTTGTTCAGTGTTCCATCTCCACGACAGACCTAATGTTGGTTTCACATACAGATTATTTGGCTATCTATAATAACTTCGTCAGATTGCTTACACTCTCTTCGGCGTTCTAGATTTTGCTGAGTTAATGATACTTATTTCACTAGATGACGTCTGACTTGACCCCCAGCGAAAAGCACACCGCGTGCAAAATTACACTTCCGCACGTTCATCACATGAACTCCTGCCGTGCTGCTGAGGTATAGCCTGCACCCAACCCTCTATCCTTACACCCTGCACCCTGCAGCCCACTCAGCCCTGGGGCTGAGCTTCAGCAGCCCAGCCGAGAGCTTCAGTGACACCCTCCTCCCTCCCCTCTCCCGAGGGATGATTATGTGACCGGCCGGCTCAGGCACGCTCTAACCGTCCAGCTAATAGGTCAGACATGACGCGCCCATCAGTCACACGTGCTCTACAGAGCAGTGTTGTCTGCTGTGGAAAAGTCCCTGGCTGGATCTACAACACGTGGCCCTTAAGTCTAAGATTTATCTGCTATGTGGAACCTTGCGCTGTGTGCGTCTGCTTTTTTAGGGGCACATATAGAAATAATGGTGGGAGCAAATTGTTGTTTTCTGTTGCTTGTAATGCAATACAGTTTTATATCATGTACTTAAAACATTACTACAGCGCACCTCACACGCACAAAGTGCACAATTTGACCGCATTAGGCGACTCTTACCCTGGTCCGATTCAGCCTTCTCCGTCATATTTTCCAAGGTCACCGCTAATTATGGTTCCCAATGAAATGATGTAAGCACCCGCCTTCCAATTACTCCGGCGTCACAATACGGGCGCCGAAATTATGGGAGTGTGTCGCGGGAGTGCCGAGAACCGGGGGGGGAGCGAGCTCAGTGGAAGAGGGGGACCCGGGGTTGCGAGGAACCCTCACTATCGTGCCCTCATCAGCAACAGATGCTGATTAGTCACGGTATAATAAGTCAGCTGAATGCCAGTTTGGCGAAGCTACACTCTAATCAGAAGCGATTCGGATATGATTAATAATTTGCGTGCCCTAAGTGATGATGTCAATAGAGGTGGGTCGGCCTGGTTCGCAGCATAGTGACGCATCGCTACTTTAGTGGCGAGCTATGTGCATACATTTGTTTTCGAGTTTTTGATAGGTTTACGAGCATTGTGATAAACTGCTATAATTATGCATATTTGTAAGTTAGTACGAGTGATATCGATATGCTTTTTTGATTTACACAAACATTCCACTTCACGAAGCCATAGCGCACGACCTAGGTTCAGATGGTACCAGGTGGATCGACATTAAATTTAACAAAATATTAAAGGCTGGCGTGATCGATAAATCCGTGGGTTTGTGAACATTCACCACATAGTATTCCTCTGTACATTTGTATTCCCAAAAAAATATGTATGACTTTATCACTATATATTATAATTCAAAGCAGGCAGTTACACAAAATCGAAATAGCCGAAAGGCACCATCAAACAGCAACATTTCAGAATCGCTCTTCCTTGTGCACTTACTAAAATCACTCGTCTCTACCACATCCTGACGGTAATATCTCGTCACTCTCCTCACCGGACGTCGGGGGTTTCTTGCACCTTCATTTCCTACCCCCAGTCATGCGCTCTCACAGGAAGCAGTTCCTCTCCGTCACATTTTCTGTTGTCGCTGGCCCGGCGCCGCGCGGAGCCCGCTTTCAACGCTCCGTCTGCCGCCAGTCATGACGTCACCACACCGTTCCCGTCAGCGGCGGCGGGCCATGTGACTTCCCCCCTCCATGCGGCGGGGAGAGGGTGTCCGCCCGCGCCGGTATGCGTGTCAGAGAGCTTCCGGTGGTTTGGAGGGTTTGGAGACAAAATAGACGCAGCCGCTGCGCCCGGCAGGTGGTCAGTTCTCCCTTCCTTGTCTCATCTCTTTCCTCTTCTCCCCATCTCTCCCTCCCTCTTTCTCTTTCTCTGTCTTCCTCTATGTCCAATTATCCCACCCTTCCACTCTTCTACTCCCCTCTCCATCTTTCGCCCATTCTGCCATTCTCCCACTGTCGTCTCTCCTTACTCCCCTCTCTCTCGCTCTCTCGCTCTCTCGCTCTCTCGCTCTCTCGCTCTCTCGCTCTCGCTCTCGCTCTCGCTCTGTCGTCTCTCGCTCTTCGCTCTCTTGCTCTCGCTCTCGCTCTCCGCTCTCGCTCCTCGCTCTGCGCTCTCGCTCTCGCTTCTCGCTTCTTCGCTCTCGCTCTCGCTCTCGCTCTTGCTCTCGCTCTCGCTCTCGCTTCTCGCTTCTCGCTTCTCGCTTCTCGCTTCTCGCTTCTCGCTTCTCGCTCTCGCTCTCGCTCTCGCTCTCGCTCTCGCCTCTCTCTCTCGCTCTCGCTCTCGCTCTCGCTTTCTCCGCTCTCGCTCTCGCTCTCGCTCTCGCGCTCTCGCTCTCGCCTCTCGCTCTCGCTCTCGCTCTCGCATCTCGTCTCTCGCTCTCGCTTCTCGCGTCTTCGCTCTCGCTCTCGCTCTCGCTCTCGGCCTTCTCGCTCTCGCTCTCGCTCTCTCTCTCTCTCTCTCTCTCTCTCTCTCTCTCTCTCTCTCCTCCCCTTATCTCACTTGCACGCGCTCTTTCCGACCGCTCGCCTAAAGAAAAACAGCAAACAGGATTAGATCCGGCTGTGCTGTTGTTCAAATACGATCGGTAATCCCGAGGTATTGCCCAGTATTTCACTGGAGATGATCTCCGCCGTCCGCAAACCTGTCCCGATCCACACAAGCTGCTCGCACACAATAACTGCCGGCGCTTAACCGGGAAGCACGCAACCGGAGGCAAATATGGCCGTTTGGGGTTGTTTTAGACGCAAACTTTCGACCCTCAGCAAAAATATGTGCGCCCAAGGAGCATCTTGGCCTTTGTGTACGGATCGAAGTGTTCTTGTTTTTGTCTTTTAGTGGGCAAGTTTTTGCATAACTTGGGACGGGTGACGGCTTTTCAGTGTACTCTCTCCACCGGCGCTGCTGAGCGAGCGACAAACTAAAAAATCACGAAAGAAAGGAGTCAACAACAGCGGACTGCAGTTATGGGAACGCGGAATGCATTGCACAATTTATTATTATCCTTAGAATGTAGATATAGATCTACATCAACCTCACGCTTGTGCGATCTAGCTCAGACGGAACGTTTGGTCATCAGGTCAGGGATGGAGGAGTTGAGAGGGTTGTGGGTGGGGGTATCAGTGCGCCGTATTGTGCCCCCAGGCGGCAGTGACGCCGTGCAGCGGAGCGTGCGGAATCCGCGCCAACAATCCCACACACTCAAGCTGACGCAGAACTATTTGTCACCGGGAGAAATGCCGCCGTCTAGAAAACAATTACGTGACGTCAAAAGTGGCTTAATGTGACTGATAGTGCTGTCAGCTGGATCGGGAGGGGGGGAAGCCAGGCGGCATTGCGCGTCAATAGCGGGGACAGGTGCTGGAGGTCCGAGTTCGTCCTACTCGGTCATCATATTGAAAGTCGACAATCTAAATCATGTGAGTAAGGTGTTAGCAAATGGAACATCTGAGCCAGGTTGTCATGGTAATGCGCAGAAAATGACACTCATTGCATTTTTAGATTATCAAACCAAAGTACAACCAGGCCGACGTTTGTTTGTCCAGTAACGGAACAATGCCGATAGATAGATGGTCGTCCGTACAAGGTTACGGAGATAATCCTGCATCAATATAATCGATTACAAATATTATAAATACTCGCAATTTGCATGGAGAGTGAGAAGAGTAGTGGGAAGAGTAGACAGGGGAGGAAAGAGGAAGAAAAACATGCCAGAGGGAATGGGGGAGAGAATTTATGAAAAGGGGACATTTATGTATGGAATGCCAATAACTTATCTCAATCTCTATTCATTATGATAGAAATTACACTTGATAATTAGTCATAACAGCCGTTTTTACGATGGATAATTTTGCGCGAAATGTTTTAAAACATTGTAAAATGTTTTTAAATGTTTTAGTAGTAGCCGTTTTCACGATGGACTAATTTGCGAAAAAAACTCGCCCTACGGTCCTGTAGGTCGAGGGTTAAAACTTTTTTTTCGCAAATTAGTCCATCGTGAAAACAGCTACCACAGAAACATTTTAAAATGTTTTAAAACATTTCGTGCAAAGTAATCCATCGTGAAAATGGCTAATATAACTTAAATTATCAACAGCAGCATGATAACAATGGATAGATATTTATCCTAGAATGCACTGAACGAAAGTACCCAAACAAATCATCTAGACTTCTTTATATAAAAATAACTGTTTTCTGTCAAGACCAAACGATAATATCGGCGAAAAGGATCTCCGATTGACCTTTGAGCCACGGTTCGAGGAAAAGCAGCGTAGCTGTTGCATCACACCGATGGTAACTTTTGGCCGGTGTTTAATCGATGCTGCCTGATTTGATTGGTGCTTGACAAGTTGATTCAACATATCACGAACATCCAGCGTTAATATCGTTGGCGAAGATTTAGGAGAACCTTCTTGGCGGTATATTTAGGAATATCATCAATATGATGCACGTTTTATCACCGATTTCACTGATTAAAGTGCGAACAGTAAATTTAATGGCAAGATAGAACCGGAAGCAATGAGTGGAAGGCATTCTTTTATTGGACCAATTTCATTAAACATGAGTCTAGAAGTATTGGCTTTATATTTCATTTGAATGACGGAAATCGTTTAAACATAAAGTGATAAAGGACGCTGTGCATATAAGACACCAAATATTGGAAAGCTGCTTTCTAACAGCACGAGTCAAATATTACTTAAGTCATTCATTGTTTAACTCTTTGAGTTTTAGCGGCTCTAAGATATGACTTAGCATGTATATACATTATACAATATACATGCATCATATCTGACATAAATAACACACATTTTATTTCGTCCACTTTTGACACTCACTAGTGTAGTGTCCCAGCGATATAACCATGTAGGGTGTCATTCAGTGTCAATAATACCTGGCAATTATAGGCGTTGTGCACAATATTCTCATCAGGTATGAATTCAATATTTTCAACTAACACTATCCCTACTAGACTTGTAATTGCTCAGAGTTGAGTCATGGATGACTCATGAGTCAGACATTTCCGGATGAGTCATGAGTTGAGTCGATTTAATTTGTATAAGCGGGACTTGAGACAAGAGTCGAGTCGATTCAATCTGTTAGAAAAAGAACTTGAGTCCAGAGTTGAGTCATTTCTTCGGTTGTGAGTCAGACTTGAGGCGACTCAAATAAATGTGAGCCGTTACAAGTATTCACTATATATAATAATTTTAGATAAGGTTGATGAGGTGTAGTGACTAGCAATATACGTGACGAGACTTTGCCGCGGAGGTTGTAAAAGCAATAGAGCTTCACACAGAATCACGTTTTTCCCAACCACCATTTCATCTTTACAACTCCACCTGCCACATGCTCCGGCCCCGTGTCAGACATGGCTATTCCCCGCCCGAGCACCGACAGACGTTTCGAAGGGCAGGCGGCGGTTCCATGTACCCATTCCGTGGACGGTCCCCCAGATGGCGCGACCCGTTACCGCTATACCCTACCCAGGCATTTTCGTCCCTCCATGAATGACATTCCGCGAAGATCGTCAAGTGCGCCGGACCCTTCTATTTGGAGCTTCAAAGACCGTCGTGGGGCGCCTCTCCACCGTCGCGGCGAGGTGAAATTACGTCCTTAGAAGCAATTCAGTCTCCATTGATGTCCAGCCGGGCTCTGAATGCGTTTAATCAGTTTGTCCACTCGTGCTTCTCGGCACATGACGTCAAGAAACTAAGTGGATGCGGGTTTCTACTTGATCTACCGCTTCAGCTGAATTCAGTGAATCATCAGTGTTATGTATTGATATACTGGACGTAAAGGTTGGAACCTGGTAACCGGCTGGACACTTTCCTGACCCGTTATGGTGAAAATTCCTGATGCTAGGCGGCCTCAGCTGCGTGTCCGCCCTGCGCGACCCCGCGCCGGCGATCTTTGTGACGGAAATTTCCTCCCGGTACCGGCGGCACAGTATACCTATACAGGCGCTGGCAACACACTGCCATCTATCGGTCGAGTCGCGAACTATGGGGCGACTGCCGACTGGGCTCACAATCGCGCTTCTGACAGTCTTCTTGGTGCATAAGTCAGAACGGTGTTGAATTACTTAACAACAAATTTTAAGTTGTAAAATTATAAATGATATATGTCCCTATAATTTTATGTTAGTTCAGGGAAAATGAGATTGCGCAACTGTGGGAAACAGTACAGTTAATATTGGGTTGAAATAGCTCATGCCGTCCTTAAACGGCAATAACTCAAGCACGATCCCATGCAATGCATGCTGCTAGGTTAAAACGTTCTTTCTGAAATGTAGCACATAATGTGTGATTTTAAAGGAATATTGTAACCTCCGGAGAATTTCTAAAAAAGCAGCTTTAACGAATGATGGGTATTAACAATCGTGTTTGGTCATGCTCAAACTTGCACCTGCAGCACCTAAAGCAATGCATCGGTAATTTGTATTGATTTATTTCTGACTCCAAAACGTCGGTCCCAGCTGTGCTCAGCACTAAATTAATAATGGCTGCTCTCATCCAGTTTGGCAGTCAAATTGGAGCAACTGTTACGTGTCGAAGTAGCTCGCCGAAAGCCGAAGCGTCCGAATTCACCCGAGATTATATTGACCCTGAAAAGTCTATCTGTGTTATAACCCGGCATCGACTGGGGTCTAATCTGAACACCATTGACTGGGGGGGGGGGCGTTGAACGCCCCGGGTTATCTTCCGAACCAATGATCGTAGCGAGACGCACAAGGCGGCATTCGAAAGCACTTTAATGATACAAAATATACAGCACGCCTCGCAAACTTCAAACTGAGGTCACATTTCAGTTCACGGTCAGGTCAAAAGTCAAACTCGAGGTATTTTGATTATGAGCCATACTTTCCATCCAAAGCCTTCGATTGCGACCATGATCACCCAAAGTTCTCTCAAAGTCACAGTACGCATCCCGCAAGATACAAAATGAGATAGTTGGCAAATGTCAAATGAACACATGCTTTATGAATAATTGTACGCGTAAAATTCAATAGTGACACTCAATTTACTACAAGAACATCAGGTAACTTTCAAGCTAAGATCAAAGTAAGGTCACAACATGAAAATGTTAAATTGATAAACATAAATAAAAGTATTGTTGCTAGACCAATTTTGCCTCATAAATGCAGCGCTGTCATTTATTTGTCTCTACCATCTTGTCAATAAAAGCCAAAAAACTCCATTTCAAAATATAATGTCATGTGTTACAAGCACTGTAAATGCGATCACTCATTTACAAATGATATAATTTTGAAATTTGGTATGGTTGTTGATCACATATGATTATTTTACATATGAATGCTTTTGATTGTTTCTTCAATATTTTCTAAAAAAATTGTTTAATGATATTTTTAATAGGGGTCAACAAATAGAAAATGTCATAAGTTCGAATTAACCATTTTGAAGCCCTTGTGATTTTCAACCATATGCATATTTTGGATTGCATTTTGCTTAACATATGGATATTGTACATCGGTGGCATTCATTTGTGTCTATCTGGTCACTAAAAGCAAAAATACGTAACTTCAAAGAAATGACGTCACGAGTTACTTAAACTTAGAGAGCCAACGTCAGTTAAACATAAAGATATTGCTTTGAAATTTGGTTTAGGTTTCGTTCATACTCGGCTCTCTCACATATATTTCGTTTTAAATTCATTAAAAAAAGAATATTTTGCCAAAAATTTCAAAAACATACATTTTTGGATTCTTAGAGATCAATATGTTTGAAAATCTGAGATGGCCTTTTTAAACATAATGTTATTGCATTTTTTATGACGTATTTATTTGCCTCAAAACTAAATTTTCTACGATTTGTCAAACAATTTTCATTTTTTCCACCAAAAACATGATATATCTCGGTTCATGATATATCAACCAGTAAGACGCCTTAAACGGCGAAGGACGAGCGAGTCCGAATAAATCCACGTCAACTTATCACCCGTCCAACGGAGGTTCGTCTGTGTGTGTGTGTGTGTGTGTGTGTGTGTGTGTGTGTGTGTGTGTGTGTGTGTGTGTGTGTGTGCCTTATACTTAAGAACGTGTCCGTATGTGTGTGTGGGCTTGTATTGGTGTACACGAGTGTGGACGGTGCTTTCTAGGTGACCGGGTGAGGACAAAATGATATGTCATTGCGGCCATAAGTGGGCCGGCCAGTGGTTGCTTCTGACTAATAACTAAATGATATGCGGTCAATAAATCGTCATCAACTCCCATAGTAATTAATACATATAATTACAGTTTTGTGAGAAGACATCAAATTTATGCGGCATAAAGTACTGTAATATTCACGCTGATATCTATCGTCGTGTCTGAGTTATGAAGAAACTCCGGAAGGAGGGGGAGATTTTGCCCCTCACATAGGGGCGCATTATAACAGTTTATGCGACTATTTGTATCTGTATCTGCATCTATAAAAATATATGCTAATATATTTGATATTCAGCGGAAAGTATTACATTTATTTAGATTATATTAAAGACAAAGTATCTATCGAAAGCTCCTAAGCACAGCTCCAGCTATTTGGAATCATGTTTTGAACGAGTGAAAACACTTTCGTTACACCAGCTAAACCATTCTACCATTAATAGCAATTTTATATTCTTTTGTGAAGCAAGCATTCTTTAACAATTGTCCACAATACAAAACACAAATTTGTAGGAATAAAGAGAGATTTATTCCAACATACATTATCTCCACATTGTATTTGCATTAACAAAGCATCAGCCGTCTATTTTGCCGAATACAACAACAGTGCCCCTATCGATCTCAAACCTCACAATGGGCCATACAGAGGCAATGGAATGAAAAGATAAGCGTTGCGTCTCGCCAGTGAACACTTTTCAGCGATCACCCACGCCCGATTGGCTGCCGTTGGGAGAGACGATGAGACGAGCAGCGGAGAGGGAGGCCACGGCGCGCACGTCAGACTAGGAGGAGAGGGAGGCCACTGTGTGCACGTCAGGCTAGGAGGAGAGGGAGGCCACGGTGTGCACGTCAGGCTAGGAGGACAGCGGAGGCCACGGTGTGCAGGTCAGACTAGGAGGAGAGGAGGACATGGTGTGCACGTCAGGCTAGGAGGAGAGGGAGGCCACGGTGGGCACCGTCAGGCTAGGGAGGAAGAGGGAGGCCACGGTGTGCACGTCAGGGGGCTAAGGAGGAGAGGGAGGCCACGGTGTGCACGTCAGGCTAGGAGGAGAGGGAGGCCCACGGTGGCACGTCAGGCTAGAAGGACAGGGAGGCCACAGTGTGCACGTCAGGCTAGGAGGACAGGAGGCCACGTGTGGGCACCAGGCAAGGAAGGACAGGGGAGGACCACGTGTGCACGTCAGACTAGGGAGGGGAGCCAGCGTGTGCACGCAGACAGGAGGGAGGAGGGCAATGGGGGGCCGGTGTGGCACGTCAGGCTAGGAGGACAGGGAGGCCAGCGGTGTGCACGTCAGGCTAGAGAGAGGGAGCCCACGGTTGTGCACGTCAGGCTAGGAGGACAGGGGAGGCCACGGTGTGAACGTCAGGCTAGGAGGACAGGGAGGCCCACCGTGTGCACGTCAGGCTAGGAGGACAGGGAGGCCAGGTGTGCACGTCAGGCTAGGAGGACAGGGAGGCCACGGTGTGCCGTCAGCTAGAGGACAGGGAGGCCACGGTGTGCACGTCAGCTAGAGGAGAGGGAGGCCACGGTTTGTGCACGTTCAGGCTAAGAGGAGAGGGAGGCCACGGTGTGCACGTCAGGCTAGGAGGACAGGGAGGCCACAGCTGTGCACGTCAGCTAGGAGGACAGGAGGCCACGTGGCACGCCAGGCTAGAGGACAGGGAGGCGACGGTGTTGCACGTCAGGCTAGGAGGAGAAGGGAGGCCACGGTGTGCACGTCAGGCTAGGAGAACAGGGAGGGCCACGGTGCGCGCACGTCAGGCTAGGAGGACAGGGAGGCCAGCGTGTGCCACGTCAGGCTAGGAGGAGAGGGAGGCCATCGGTGTGCACGTAGGCTTAGGAGGAACAGGGAGGCCACGGTGCGCGACTTTCAGCTAGGAAAGGACAGGGAGGCCACGTTGACGTCAGGCTAGGAGGACAGGAGGCCACTTGTGCGCACGTCAGACTAGGAGCGAGAGGGAGGCCATCTGTGTGCACGTCTGGGTAGGAGGAGAGGGAGGCCACGGTGTGCAAGCGTCAGACTAGGAGGAGAGGGGAGGCCACGGTGTGCACGTCAGGCTTAGAGGAGAGGGAGGCCACGGTGTGCACGTCAGGCTAGGAGGACAGGGAGGCCACGGTGTGCACGCCAGGCTAGGAGGAGAGGGAGGCCACTGTGTGCACGTCAGGCTAGGAGGACAGGGAGGCCACGGTGCGCGCACGCCAGGCTAGGAGGCACAACATAAACGCTGTGACGAGAAAAAGCAACAGAATAACAACGCAGTTGGGAGGGCTATTGTCGGAAATTGATGACGACCATAAACGTGATGTATTACACGGCTTTATGTGTGCGAAATTTGAATAAAATGCGCTTCTGTCTCATATGCTTCATTCCAGATGATAACGGCTATGCGCTGCAAGGACAAGCTGCACTCTGGTTATTTGTCTCAGGCATATCTCATGAATGCGGTTTGATGTAGTTTAAACAGAGATCTCACCGATATCAATGAGTCTGTGTTTTACTTCTAAAATAAAAATAACCGGCCTTCCAGCCTGCTCTTCTAAAATACTTCGTCTGACGTCTATGAGGACTAAATAAAGTCCAACTGAATAATGCAAAGTCGATGGCATCATGCTTGTGACAAATACGGCTAGCGTTAGGCTAAGATCCGCATTTCTTATGATGAACTTCTCTGAGCTAATGGATTTCTAAGAGTAGAGTTCTTCGGTTAAGTAAAGCTTGTTGCACGTAACCTTCATCTTATCTTATTCTACGCGATTGTGTATTTCCAATACCAGTACACCAGTACAATTCAGTAGCAGAAGTTGAACATGCCTGCCTGGAGAAACCAGAGCAAAAACAGTCAAATTTATTTCGCAAAATGACACATCCTCCCCACTTTCCCATCTTCAAAGCCGGAAGCACTGAAACACGGCCTTGACATGCTTAACAAACGCCGCTCGGCGCCCTCCTCACAGACGTGAATGGTGTCATTGCCGGACGATGGGTGGAACTTCTCAGGCGCGCTGATCTGCGATCTTCCCGGCCTCACGTCATGACGGGTGTGCTGCCTCAGGTCGATGCACGTCCCTCGCTATCCCAGATCGGCTCGTATCTAGCCGAATGGACTGACGTTAAAGTTGATCGCGGATTTCACTGGACTCGCGATGTGATACGGCTCGGCGTAGCGCCGGTGACCCGCGCGATAAGTTAGGCCGCACTTCTCGGCAATCGAGGATGATTTGCATTATTTCCAGATTGGTTCGCTGAAATATGCGCCATTATTCTTCGAAGTTTCAAGTGCTGCTTTAGTGGCATGAGAACGAGGTCATTCCTCTAAGCGCCTGACTTATTTGAGGAACATAGGATCTACACAAGTCTGTTGAATTTCGGGAGTTCGCTTCTGCTAGCTCCAGTGCAGTTTTGATGCGTTCAAATTATGATAGCACATGGTGCGCATCTTAAATCTAAATTCAGCAGATAAAATGAAAAGTCTTGATGAATGGACAAAATGGTCCGAGGGGTATTGTCTCCATGCGGTTTTTTTTTAATAGACATTGATGGAAATAACTCATACAAATTAACTGAATTGTTACAATAGGAAGCGAATACCGTTGAACAACGGAAGAAGGCCAGCAGATAATGGAAGAAGTCCGACGAATAATGGAAAAGTCTGGTGTTTAATGGCGGAATGCTAATGTATAATGGAAGAAGACCGGCAGATAATGGTGGAGGGCCTCTGGATTATAATGGAAGGCCGTCAGATGCTTGAAGAAGACGAAAGGCCTTCTAAAGACCTTCGGAATGTCGAAAGTTTGGCAGATGATGGCGGAAGGCCGGCAGATAATGAAAGAAGCGTCATTACACGGTTGAATGTTCAGCACACACGGTCAGTCTGCCTGCCCCGCCGCACGCTGTTTGTTCTATCTCCAATATAGAGGCCGGTCATTCTCGCGGCCGCGTGCTTCTCACGACCCGTTAATTCTCTTTCTGCGAGGGTGGGAAGGGGAGCGGAGATGAGACCACGCTGTCCGGGAATGGACGTCCGGGAATGGACGTCCGGGAATGGACGTCCGGGGATGGACGTCCGGGAATGGACGTCCGGGAATGGACGTCCGGGGATGGACGTCCGGGAATGGACGTCCTGGAATGGACGTCCGGAAATGGACGTCCGGGAATGGACGTCCGGGAATAGACCGTTTATAGACGTCCAAGAATGGGCGTGGACGTCAGAGGATACGCCAATATTACAGGTCGATCAATAAGCTATAGATATGTTTGAACGAGACACAATGGAAGACGAATCAGATATTGGTATTTTTCACCGTCTGTGCGAATCAACAGATCCTCTGGTACAAAACAAGGCTGTGTTCTGACCCATCAATTTTCGCGGGGATTCCGGGGAATCTGTAGAAAAGTGCTTTGTACCGATTCCGGTAGCAAGTAGTTAACAGAAATACCAATGTATGAGTACATTGCCGAACTGCAGTAAAGTAAAATGCCCGCCGGGGATTCCAAGGATTCTCGCTGGGAATGTGACGGTCAGAAAACACAGCCTAAATAACCAAACGTAGAGTGTCCGCTGAAACTGTCCAGTCCCACCGTGACCGGATACTAGTGGCAATGACCCCCCCCCCACACACACACACACACTCCCAGAACTGATCATGATGTGAATATAAAGTGTGGTGTCGATGCGCCGTGGGTGATGACGTATCTCATCTTACTGAGTGGAGAGACATTAGAGTGCTGATCAAACACTACCGTTGATATGAATGTCCTTATGGACTTCAGGATTCATATTCATAATGCCAGTATGATTAAGGGAGGCTATTTCTAAGCGGTCTTTTCCATCAAGTTGCTGAGTTGCATAATGCTAAAGGGAACTCTGAAATCAGCTGGTAGCTTTGAAGTGTTTGTGAACTGAGTCAAATAAGAACTCTTCACTTGCGTTTAACTGCGTTCAAACGCATTTCAGCGCACGTGATCAATGCCTTCAAACAATCATGATCGATTCCAAGATCGCAATCGAAATAAAGTCGAACTCCGGGCGAGATACCGCCGATTTTCCAGCTACGACTGTCGCGCGTCTCGGCGAGGCTGCCCTGGCTCCTGAACGGCCTCGTCAGTTCTGAGGCCACGTGACTTGGCTGATGTAACCTATCGACCCCCAGAGAGGCGGAAGCCGAGGAACGGCGACACCGGAG
The DNA here is from genome assembly GCA_014673585.1 of Semibalanus balanoides. NCBI lineage: Eukaryota > Metazoa > Arthropoda > Thecostraca > Balanomorpha > Balanidae > Semibalanus > Semibalanus balanoides. The sequence goes on from VOPJ01010663.1 coordinate 52,725, forward strand.
ACGTGCCTGGGAGAAATGCCCACGGCCCAGCGGCAGCAGTCCAACCCTACAATTTCCGCAGTTCCACATCAACAGTTGGCGTTGATTGTGTATTGAGGTTGCATTGTAAGTACCTCGCTTAAATGATAACACATACAATTTTTGCTTGAATCCAAACGTTTAAAAAGTTGTTGTTTACGCTTGGAATATGAATGGCCTTTTAACAGACGAGATCTTGCTGAAGTTCATAGGAACCGGGGATCACATTACCGGATTTTTTTTTGATTTTTTTGTGTGTGTAGTTACTTACCGGAGTCTTTAGCCCTCGTCCGGGTAGGGAGTGGATGTCACTCCTCTCGTTTTCCCCCAAATAACTCACGTAGTTTGTAACCAATCACGATGAAACTTTCAGTATCCTACTTTTGAACAATTTGACACATCCTCTGAAAGTTTTGAACTTCCCACTTTTATGACCCGTGACCTTTGACCTGTTTCTCAAGGTCATGTCAGACGAAACTTGCGTCCCGTATAGTATCAATCCTTGTTACATGTGCAGTTTCCGAGTGTTTTACGTTCAGGAGCAAATTCAAAGAGGATTCCAGGTGACATGTGTGTCTTCTGCTGAGATTATGACCTAGAATGACCTTTTCTGAGGTCAACCGAGGTCACTGACCTCCGATGACCTCTGATGACTTTTTTGGTTTCTGGCCGCTTTTAGGACAGTTTTTGACGCTGATTTCAAATCTTGGAGTCATTTGGCTTAATTATATGTTTCACTTGGGTCATGCGCTTCCAAAGGTCAACCGAGGTCACTGACCTTAGATGACTTGACATGACCTTTTAAGAATTTATCAATTTTGTAGGTCATTTTGTGACACTGATTTCAAATTTGGCATGTATTAAGCATACTAAGATGTTCCCTTACCATTTTGGCTCGATCAGCATTCAATTTTCACACATTTACGATTTGTGACATTTTTGGTCTTTGACATGACCTCAGAGGTCACCTATTGACTCAGAATCTTAAAATCATATGTTAATGGCTTCCTCTTGTCACAAGCAACACGGTCGTTTTTTAATCGAAGCTTTAGCTTAATTAGGGGCGAAACGCCAAGGGGGAGGGGGTCATACCAACCCCCTCTTATCCGGACACACAATGAATTTGCCCTACCCGGGCGAGGGTCAGCCCTATTCCTTGCAGGGGCAGATTCTGCACCGCGGTAGTTTTTCGCTTGCCGTTTATAAACTGTTAGAGATAGCGTCTTGAAACTTTGTGAATTTTCCTAACTTTAAATTACGCGTCTTGTGTCAAAAAAATTTAGGGAAAAAAGCGGCTCAGCAGAGGCGGTGCCAGGTCTATGTTTCGGGGAGGCAGTTACGAATCCAGTTGTGAGCGCATACTTCATTCGTAGTTTGCGGTGCAAGAAGTTGGTCAGGAACAATGTCACTGGAACAGTGGAACATATATAATAAATACTTGGGATGTACATATTTTGGGGCAGAGGTGCACTCAGGTACATAAAATTGGAGGCGATAACCACCGTCAAATTAGATCCAACTTCAAATTAGTGAGATGATAAAAGACGTTTTGCACATGGTCCTCTATGATGCTTACCTGGATCCACTTATGCGCAATATATTACATTTTATAAATTACAGCAAAAACGACCTCATGTGACTTTCATATTGTCCCAAACAATCACAAACAGCGCATATTTGTTATGAGAAAATCCCCCATTTTACTACCCCTGATTACGTCTAGGATTTTTATTTTATTTTTAAACTTGTCATTTTGATATGTAAGAGCCCAGTGTACTAGACGCTCAAAAACGTTTTGGGCATGATAACTGGTCAAACCTCATTGCCGCAATGACCTTAAAACAAAAAAATGCGCGTATTTTTGCCCTTGGCCCCCTATTTTTTAACACAAAAATTGGGCCCAGAAGAAAGATATTTTGACGGTGCATCGAATGGCGTTCGTCCCATCAAAATACACACAGCGGTTCTCGAGATCTCTGCGGGGGGGGGGGCAGAATCTGCCTCTCGCACGTTAAGGTCATTCTAGCTGCCCGCAAGGAATACGCATCCCAAGTCGTGACGTCATTTGACATAATCAGCTGACGGCCGGGCGTACTCAGCTGACTGCATAGTGTTAAAGGCCATAGACACAACAAATAAGACGTTTTTTTCCGTTAAACGAAGTTGAACTTAGCATTGAGAGGCCACGAAATGGATCAGACTACTTTTTATCATTTTTAAAGAGGTTTTAAAGCTAGTTTAAAGCTAACGCTGCTTCGTAACTCGTGTTAGAGTGATTCTCATACGTCATAATTTACAGTATTTTTCCTGGAAGCATAAAATAGAGACCTTTTTGCCTTTTTGTATTTAATTTAGTTATATTAAATCAAAATACATGACAAAAACAACTATAGTATGGACTAATCAACAGTGATACGTGATATGACGTCATTTGAAGACGCAGTAACGGCTGAAAACTCAAACGCTATGTGAGGAAATGTTTTGTCACGAGTGCGCCAGAACGTACGTGTCTGATTCTTAGCTTAATTCACCTTGTAATTCTTGCAATAAGTGGTACTTTGTATTTTTTTCAAAAAATAAAGCAAATATCCTTCTTTCACGTGATGTATCTCACATAGCTAAGTTCTCAGCCGTTTTCCGATAAATTGAGGAACAAGTTACTGCCTATGGCCTTTAACATTATGTCGTCAGTTGTTTACGCCCGTGACGTAGCACTTGGGTTGCGTATAGGTTTAAGCATATTTTTTAGAATCATAGTACAAATATCTCATTAAGCCGATAGGACAGACGAAACTCAGTTTGAGCAGATGGAACAGGTTATAAATTGGACCCTTGCAGAACAGATTGAAGAATATACAAGCTGTTGTGTGGGCTGCTGTTATTGCAGTCATTCACGTCATAAACTTTACTTATTTCACAATAATCCCGATCTCAACGTCGATAGCAGCCCATGGAATGGATCCAATCTTGAAGTTGAATTGTCTTTTATGCAGAGCGTAATCACTATGTTTGAAGGCCATTGATTGTATATTCATGGGCGAGTCCAATGATTGAAGTTCGTCATGAACGAGACGCGTAGCCTCGAGTCTTTGACGAACTTTCATCAATGGAAGAGCCCATGAACTGATTTATCATGCAACTCAACAGTGGAATTTTTGTTCGAGCCTTCATTGATTTCACCTTTCAAGCTTCGCCCATGGCAAAGCGAGCATCTAATGAGCCAATGAGGATCACCTACTCTGAGGTCATTGAACTGCCTGCGATCACATCCCAGAGGACGAACTTTGATCATAGGTAGTTACACGCAAGGTTACTAGAACATAAGGTTAGGCAGATCATGACGTCACCGATACTGAAGCCTATGGGTGCACTATACACGGCCAAAAGTGCACTAATGCTGAAGGAATGACGATTTGTAAATGAGACTATATGACCAAACTGACCCGTTTTCTGGAATCTGCACATATCCACGAATCTAAAAAGGTAAGGCAAACAAACATTTTCCCAGTAGGGTCTTCAGGAGATCATCCCGAAAAAACGCAATTCCCCGTTGGCTCTTATGTTGAAGGCCACGGTCCGGGACTTTGGTGACGTGATCACTTTGGAATGTCAAACACTTGGTGGGGGCTGGTTACACGTACAGAGGAGCACGTGTCGCTATGGAATATGGTCTTTCAGTTGCATTATAAATGCACTTTATGCAGTTATTTCGACAACATTCCATTACAAATCGTTGCCTCTTACTATCTAATGAAATACCACTAGATAAAATATAGAAGAATAAAATAGGCTAGATAATGCACATACTTGTCTATACCAGAAGGTCTACAATTTTCCACAGGAGTCTTTTCACGTCCAAGGTTTCATTCTTCGGGTGAATTTACTCTTGCTGTTTACCGTTTCCGGTGCATTACTACTTTCTGGGAGATCTCCACGGAGCTGCATACCTATATCTGTCTCGGTATATGCGTGTGACCTGGCGCGACGCATCCGTCCAAAGGCTGCGATTGATCACTCCATTATCATCCCTGCCAGTCGAATTAGAGCGCTGTCGAATTAAGGCGTGTGCTGTTGCATAAAAGCGCAATAATGTTAACTATAGGAGCAATTCGATTCCCGGTTCATACGCAGAACTCGGTCACCAATCACATGGTGACAGCTCCCGGCAATTTCAGCGGCACGCACGCAGTGGCCGATTTACATTCGTTTCGCTGTAACTGGTCGACGGATGTCAAGCTACCAACTGCTCCGCCTTCATGCCACTAAACAGCGTGGCACAAAATAACGTCTGAACAACGTCCCAAAGCGCATATGGTGATGGATGCACTCTCATCCTCCAAAACGCATGCGGTAATGCACACATATCCCTCAAAACGCATAGGTGGCGTACACATATTGTGGCGAATTTGTCATACCATTAACGTAGTTCTGTTGCATTTCTTGCCAGCATAGTTCGTGATGGGCCGACCAACCCCGGACCCCAGCCCAGCCCAGGCCCACCAAGCCCCCGCCCAGCCGCAGCACAGGCCACCAACCCCAGCCCAGCACAGGCCCATGAGCACCAACCCCAGCCCAGCACAGGCCATGAGCACAACCCCAGCCAGCACAAGGCCCCACGAACCCCCAGCCCAGCAACCAGGCCCATGAGGCACTAACCCCCAGCCCAGCACAGGCCACCAACCCCAGCCCAGCCCAGGCCCATGAGCACCAACCCCCAGCCCAGCACAGCACAGCACAGCACACCCCCAGCCTTTTCGGTCAACATTGTCATATTGGATCAGACTTTGGATATGATACGATAAGGGAATTGTTTTAATCTTACGCCACTATACTTACCATGATTTCTTGTTCTCATATATTTGCCAAAGTTTATTGTTTTCAGTTGTCCTATATCATATATTAACATAATTACCTGGCTAAAACATCTGGTTGCCAAACACAAAATAACGCTTAGCGACATAATTAAAAATTGCCTTATTCATGTCCGCCAAGCTACAAATTCCTTGCCCCAGCCCGGGCAATCGAAGAATTGAGTGAACACCCATGGGTGCACCCGATTCATGGCGAACACTGCTTGCCAGGTCGCTCGCCATAACATTGTAGCACTCACCTTGTGCGTCCAACACAACTGGCAGGCTGTAATTACTGATAATAAAAATACTGGCTGCAACTCGTAGTTTAAAGGGAGTGTGCCCAGTGCCCACTCACATCACTTGTTTGGGATTATTGACACTGGACACTGGTTATTGACGCTGGAACATAGTTTTGTGAATTGCACCATGACTTCATTTATCAATACTTACCATAGTTGCTGAGATATTCCAAAGACTCCGCCTCCAGGAACCAGACATGTGCCTGGATCCCGAAGTTGGATCTGGGATCCCAGTGGATCCCTCGGTATAAAATGAATGAAGATCTTGGATCCCAGAGGATCCCTCTGCGTGAAATGCATGAAGATCTGGGATCCTTGTGGATACCTCGGCGTAAAATGCTGCAGGATATTGAATCTAAGTGGATATCTAATTTAAAATTAGCCCTAGTTCTTGAAACACAAGATGGAGGGACTGACATCAAAATGTGTGGTCTCTTTTTGCGTCTGTACTATGCAGATAATTAGTACCTGCAAATTACCTTGTAAGTTGTTCCTATGAATAAACAGATATTGTAAGTAATACAGTTTCCAATATGGGAAAATTAGCAAGAAGAAAGTACCTACCAGTGTGCTTGGATCCCGAAGATGGATCTGGGATCCAAGTTGAACCCTAGGCATAACATATATTAGGATCTGATATCTTTATAGATCCCTCGGCTTATTGAGTACCCGGATCTGGTATCCCATGTGGATCCAGGAACACAGGGCACATAGTTCCACATCTCAGCCGGATCCCGGATCCAGGCACATGTCTGCCAGGAACGTGATGGAATCACCAAAATTATCGGGTAGGCTACAAAGGGCTTCTGCAACAAGAAACATTGCTAATATCGATTAAACTGCCAGCATATCGTTAGCGCTGGCCAATAGCAATTCGACCATAACAGCTCGTGCGCACTGACAGCAGCAGCCGAACAGTACCGTCTGTCATACTAGCAACACTTTATGTCATTTTGTAGAATAAGATATCGATTTAGAGCTACAAAACTTGCACATAATAAAGTTCACATCAGCAAGAACATGCTGTGCAAACCTTGTCTCTCTAGCTTGCATGAAATGACCGTAATTGTATTGTCTTAGCCGCGCCGCTTTAAATAACACCTTCTTTCCTCTGAATTATAATGACTATCGTTTTATCGATATCGAAAAAAACGCAAAAAAATGTGACAAATTAAACTAAAGGGGCAGCTGCGGTCAAATGTGAATTTTATATTATCTAGGCAGCTGCGGTCGTGATGTCACCTACCGCGCCCGGCCGCGGAATCTAGATCACACAACACCTCTGGCGCAGCACGTGACCACGGCGCCACGCACTATGATGACTTCTCACGTGAGACAAAACATGCCAATAACATAATTGATTGAATGGGACTATCAAATGACGAAGACGTCTTGTTACTTCAGATGCAGAATTTCAAATATAAAAGCCTTTTGAAAAGGCGCTACGGCGAGCGGGTCGGGTCGGCCGCTTATATGTCATTAAGTCCGGTATTCGCTATTCAGTGGGATTGCTCGCCCTTCGCGCTCGCTCGTAAATATTGTTGGCATTACAAAAGCAGTCTTAATGCAGAGGCACACTCCCTTTAATGCACCGTTCAGACCACGCTTTGGCCAACCATGACGTCCGAGCTTATGTGTTGCGTGAAGTGTGCCCCTATGTTTTTCGTGCCGTTCGTAATCACGAACCAGTTCAGCACGATGGCCGGCGCTGACGTTGACTCAGGGACTCAGGCTCGGTGCTTCGCTGCCAAATAGCACAGTAGCGCACACGTGAGACACGCGTAAGGACCCGTAAACACGTGACGTCCTGTCATTTAGTGTGCGGAGCGTCGCTCCCGAAAGCAGGTGCGGCGCTGGTAAAACACATAACTTCAGAGTTAGGGCGTATGTTACGGCAATGCACAACCAGTTTGTGGCTGTCACGCTGAGTGGTACAATGCTTCACATGTAGTCCTAGGGTAAAATGCAATGTTCATGGTAATTGGTATCACGATTATATATGCATTTTCAAGTCGGTGCAGAGCTATTGCACGCCATTAAATTCACTTATGGAAGCGATGCATGTGTTTTCAGAGGCAATGCAGATTTGCACGAAATCAACCAATTTTGTGTATCATTTAGACGCATGCCGACCATTATTATTTCTTTATTTATGCCTGTATCAGAGGGTATCACGGGAGACAGACGTGTCTGTTCAGGAGAATGAATTACCGAGTGCATTAGTGTCTATTTACGGCAAGAGCATTTCAGGTATTTCATTAGCAAGCTTCCATTGGGTTTCCCCGGGAGCAGCAGAACTCTGTGCAAAAATATATATTTTGCGTCCAATTAAATTTACGAAATGAGGGACCGTGCGCGACGCGATGTCAGGTTTCTTGTGGCACCTGAGTACCAGCATCATTTGAATAACTTGATTGATATCGACTTCCTTACATTAACACCCAACCGCCAGGTTATGCATTCATGAATTATAAATCCTTTCTGCTGTAGCTAATAGATGTAAATCCTTTCTGTTTAATTAGTTAATTAAAGTTACCGACGATTATCATGATATACGATGCAGGCAATCTTTTTGATATGATAATCTTGACTACAAATGTTGACCCCTGTCTGCTGGACGGTTCATATTTGTATATGCATGTATACATGGTTTTATGCAGGTGGGTGGCACGAGTATGCACGAGGTCACGTGACCCAATGGAGGAATCTGATTGGAGGCCCAGGTTTGTCTAGAATAAACTGGCGCCCTGTCTAGTAAACTGGCGCATTGGCTACCACCATTTCTGATAAACAAATAACTAACTAGTTGCAGGTTACCTAACCCACTACTCTTATGTGTTAGTATAATGTTAATTAAATTAATATTAATAAAAAGCAGCATGAGCCACGTGTGCCATATGATTTGGCAGCGTGGAGGTCTTCTCCATTACTCAAAATTCCTTGATATGACCTCATCAACTTATATATTTAAACCTAACTTTTTATGAAATTTGCATTGTTTGCGATATGCAAATGTCAATAGTTTTCGGCAGCAATTACTCCATATTTTGCACCACAAGTGACGTATATTTGACAAGTTTCGGGAAGGTGGGAGTGTCCCTTTAACTGGTAGATGATGCACAAATTGGATCAATTTCAGCAGCCCAGGACCTCATAAACTGCGCCTATCGTTCGCCGTTACTAGCAATATTATTACGAAATATATGGTTTGTGGGACCATTAAAATGCCAAATTGTGATGGTCGTCATGCCACTCATTTTGTTTGATTTATAATTTACTGTAATGGTGTTACACATGTAAGAAAGACTCTCCGAGCAGGTCATATGGGCCATATTACCACGGCAAATATTTACAAATTCTATCAGTCATCACATGTACTCAGTCCCTCACGGAATAGTTCCATCGCATCAGTACATCCCCCCATCTTTGCCGGACCATTGTAATCCGTTGTCATCCTCAGCTATCTGTCAGGTCGGGGGGGGGGAGAAAGTGGGGGGGGGCGAATAGTGGCGGACTGGGGGGATAGTCGTCCGCGATCCACGCAGTCTTCGGTTCAAGCGCCCTCAAATAATGGCCTGCCAAGACGGATGTGGCCGATATATAAGACGGACCGGCAGTTATAGCCAATAGTTCGCTAATTAGTGTGTCAACGTCCTCCCAGTTGACGAAAATATTGCCCGCCATGTGTCACTCATTGTGTTGGTGCTGTGTCATTTGTTGAGGATCAGGAAATATCAAAGTTTTTTCGTCTGCTGACAACTGAATTATGTCGCCTATATATACATGTCTTTAAAACTATGATGGTTGTCGAATCGCTGGACGCTGCGCTGCGTTAAAGGGGATGTGTCTTCTGTGTCAAATATCAGTGTCTTTTGTGTTAGAATGTCAAAAATATTTATATTATGGTAAGAAGCTATTAGTGTGATTGTTGGACATCATAAATTTCACTTCAGGAGCCACATTTAGTTTCACATTTATTCACATTTAGTTGAATTTGTACTAATATTTTTTTGCTTACTTGTTTCGAAATTTATAAAAAGATGGCAACTATAATAAGCGGGAAGAAGATGTTATGTAAAACGGTGCACCTAACACAACAAACAGTCCATACGAACAACTGTTAACCAACCATCAAAAAACAAAATTGCTGTCATGGCTATCTTCGGGAGTTGCTATCAGCGCTCACACGCTGTTTTGTTGAAATGTTTTTAGCCGGCGCTAACGATATGCTAACAAATTTGTATCGATTCCCAAATATTACCATTATAGCAATGCTTCTAGTAGTGGTAAGCCCCCTGGGGTCTACCTGATGACAACTTTTTGCTACTAGTCAGTTTCTTTTTTAATATCTCAGCAACTTGTGTATGTGTGTGTGTGTGTTTATATATATATATATATATATATATATATATAATAAATACATGACACAAGTCCTGAAGAAGCTAAGAAGCTAGCAAGTCCGAAGAAGCGACGATCATCACGGACCAGCCATGCCACCGGCCAGCTTACCCTAGCGGCGCGCGAGTCGACGTTCTCGTAAAGGGATCGTTAAGATGCGATGGCTCAGTCAATACCAGTCGTGACCTATCCGAGGCTACACTCAGTCACTCCCACTCGTGACGTCATCACTAGCTCCTCATGACGTCACGTGCATACAGAGGAAACTCCGAAAATAGCCCATCGGCGCCCCTACATATTCGATCGCCTACTTCGGCCGGTCGTTCGGACGGCTATACCTTTGCTTCCCTGGCGAGCTGAGATTCTAAAATGAGAGCGACTTGTGTCACTGCTGGACCGAAGTGGTGGGTGGAATCCAGCTAGACAGGTCACTTCAACGTGCAATTACGTTGCTCGGTAAGCAAATAATCACCTGTTATTGTATTGTTTGTGCAATTGTTTTCACAACAGTTAACCTAACTTTGAAGTATGTAAAACACATTATGTAGGTATTTTAATGAATTTCGTCATCAATAAGTTTTTCCAGATGAAAAGAGCATCCATTAACTGTGCACCTTCGCTGAGCAGTACTTTAGAAAAGCCTCAGCTGAGCTCAGGTAACCGTACCTCCTACAGCTAGCTCTCCATTCTAACAAGTGGTAATGTGGTATGTACAACGTTTGGGGTAAAGCTTTTTATTTCAAATCCGAATGAATGTAAATCAACATGCACTTACCTAACTAAGACCTCAGGGATATCACAAGGCAGAAATGGTTCGAGAAGGCTTGATTACTTGCTACTACACCTTTTCTTAATGCGAATCGTCGTCTGTTCAGCTTAATTCGGCATTTCTCACTTAAAATGACAGCAGAAATACTGCTTGGCATAAATGCATCTTACATCGGCGTAACACACTCCAGCGGCAAAGGACATTAAAAATTGGCAGTGCACCGTGCACTGTGCATTAAGCAAAGATGTAGTAAGAAAAGATGTAACCGTGCACCGTGCATTAAGAAAAGATGTAGTAGAGCGCCATTTCATTACAGCATATTAATTTGTGCTTTACATTATTGTCATTTGCCTCTTGAGTATTTTCAAAGAAGAAGAAATAGCCATGTTGTATTGGCAAACACCATCGGATATAATGTGTGTATCTGTATTCATTTTCACTTGGTGAGGCATACTTCCGCTACAAGCAACGGCTATTCATTGACTCGAGTCAAAATATGTTAAAATCATGGGGCTTGGATGAGTACATTCTGCATTCTGCAGCCCCATGCAATTAACCATGACACCATTTAACTGACATGACACCATTACACCATGACACCATTACACCATGTATGCATCACAGAACGTACAGAACAAATCGCAACACGATCTCTCATAAGCGAGTGCAGCGGGTCAAGACTAGGTCTCACGCTCACGCTCCATCAGGTACTCTTTGAGCTCGCGTTGCAAACTAGCGTAGCCCCATCAGGGCAGCTCAGACGGCGGCTCGTTGTTCTCAGCGAAAGCCGTGAACAAATTTAGCGACGCCTCCCAAACTCTGTCCCAAACTCTCCCAAACTCTGTCCGTATAGAGGGCGTCAGAAGTATGCCAGTTTGTCGGGTGTCTCTCCCGTACACACTCTGCTTGGTTATTAAACTTTCGACAAAGTGTCGTGGCTCAGATGTGGTCAGTGTGCCGACAAAATTTGTAAGGAATGTTGTCTAATGACAGAACTTCCGAGTCAAAACTTACACGCGTGAAAACTGCCAATCGAATAACTTCTTATGTTAAAACTTCCCCGCGTCAAAAATTTCAAAGCAGAAGCTGTTAACGACACAGCTTCCAAATGTCAAAACTTCCAAAACCAAAAGGTTTTCGCGACAAAGCTTCCAATGAAATTACTTCCAATTCCAAAGCTTCTAAGCGACAAAACTTCTAATGACAAAACTCCAACGACAAAACTTCCAAGCAAAAACTTCTTCGCGACAAAATCTCCAATAAAACAA
>VOPJ01010664.1:0-35856 GCA_014673585.1 Semibalanus balanoides
GATGACCTTCTGATATCGGATGACCCGTAGGAAGCGGTTGCCCGGTTGCCGTTAGTAGTGGCCAGTTATTGGTCTTGGGATGTTGGAGGGGGTCTTTGGGCACGCTGCTAGCCAGGCGCTCAAATATGAACGGGGCCTCTATCCTTAGATACGACCGATCAATACTGGTGACCGCTGTTGGACTCTGTGATACCATTCCCGTCCAGGATGACCTCTACTGACCAGTGGCGGGTCCAGGTTTCGGTCAAAGAGGGGGCCACACAGTAAAGTGGTCCCCCAGGCCTTTGTGGCCCCTCAGGTGTTAGTGGGCCCCCTCAAGCCTTGGTGAGCCCTTTTGACGTTGACGACAAATGTAGTCCATAATTGACACTTTAAGTTCAAAATTTGCCCTTAGCATACCAAAATGGGCCTCGGCAAACCAACATTGGCCCTCTGCAAGCCAGAATAGGCCCTCCGGAGGTCAAAGTGGACCCTCTAGAAGTCAGATTGGGCCCTCTGGACAGAAAGGCCAAATTAACTTGCGATTGGTTTGAAAACGGATTGAAGTTCGTTTCGAGGCACTTTGACCGGCTATGGACCCCCTCGAGCTATTGGCCCATGCCCCCCTCTCTGGACCGCCACTGCTACTGACCCCTACAGGCTGATCCTTGCTACTGAGCTCTTGCTCCAAGGGCTGCTGATGGTTGTTTTATGTGTTTTTTATCTTTTTTATAGCTTGTTATTCGTCCTGTGTAAAGGTGTTGACATACGATGACCATCCTGCGAAACTTCTAACCAGTGCGTTTTGACCTGAACTCTGATCTCTTGCGTGATCTTTCTCCAGGTGTGTTCGGTGCTCTGTTCAAAATCCAGCCGCGGAAAGAGCTGGTGGTCCACCAGGGAGCTGATGTAACGCTGGAGTGTGTAACCAATGAGAAAATCCAGCAGTGCGCGTGGAAAATTGAAGCGACAGGACTCCCGGATGGATTTCTCTCCAGTGGAGTGAGTGAACGTGTTCATAGCAAATGCCCATCATTGTGGCTGTTGCCTGTTCCTGTACAAAACTCCAATTATTTTATGTTTATATCATAATCAACTTCCAGAAATACATGTATAATACACCAGTTGCACCTGGTGTATTATACATGTATGCACCTGTTGCACCTGGTCCAACCTTCTCTGTAACTGATTTTTTATATATCGAAGTAACACTATTCTTTAGAAATGTGTTTTTCTATAGAAAAACAACCTGAGCCGTTCCCCGTGGATTGTTTTTCGCTTCGTGTTGGATATCGTAATGTCCGGTGCCCCTTGCACTTTTTCCTGATCGTTTGGCGTTCTGCGCCTGCCACGTCTCGGTTATGTTAAGTCTTTCTTAACTCTCAGCTCTAGATTCCGGGGACCGAATCTGGAAATGCAGGTCTCGGGACATGCGAGAGGGAAAACACATGTTATTGCATGCTCATTCGATTATCACTAGCAACATCCGGGTGAACCTCAGGCACAACGGAAAGTACACGTGCTCGCCGTTCACCTCAGCAGGACAGGTGGACTCGACTGGCTCCAACGTCATCATTGCCAGTGAGTGGAGCAGGGTAAAATGTCTCCTCCATGCCGACTCAGTCGGGACTGGCCGATCGCTGCCCCAGGAATGTGTGCGGACAAAGGAGAATGTCATTTTCGCCTCATTTCACCCCCTCTTTCTCATTATCTTTCTTCCTTTCCAGTGCTCTCGCCCTCGCCCTTGCTCGTTCCTCGCCTTATCTCCCTTTCTTTCGCACTGTGCACTGTCTGTCTTCCCACAAGTATCTGGATCTCTAACTCTCGTCTATCCGTTCGTCTGCAGAGAAGCCAGAGAGCCTGCGCTACGTGGGTGACGCTGCCGGCGGCTACCCTCTCGCGGCGTCCAGCGGCGAGCCGGTCACCGTGCAGTGCAGGGCCGAGGCGGCCCGACCCCAGGCCGAGATCGTCTGGTACCTCGGAAACACCCAGCTCTACGAGAACATCGAGGTGACGGACACCTTGTCGAACAGCACCGGCCTCTGGGACAGCGTGTCCACGCTGACGCACCAGTTCGAAAATGAAGACAACGGACTGAGCCTGCGCTGCCGCGCCAACCACGTCGGATATGATCAGGACGATCAGGGAGACCAGAACCAGCGGGAGACATCGGTGGATGTGGACGTGCAGTGTGAGTGGGGAAGCGCGTTGGGGTGGGAGTAGGATGCGTGTATGGGGGGGGAGGGGGGGTCCGGTGGGACGCTGGTGTGATTTCGTCCGCGAAAAAAAGAACGCTGAAAATATAGTCTAGTTCAGCCTTATGTTCTCGAGTTGCTAATAGCGCTTGTTTGTTTTATCCAGGACCGCTCGAGTTTTGGTCGAATTTCCACATTGACAAGTGGCAGTGGACACCCAGACCTTTCGTTTTACCTATCGTGTCATGACGATAGGTATCGTTCACCTATTGCGGGGCATTTAACATAAATACCGTGTTCCTGCGTCTATTACGTCCAGCACATCCTATGGCCTGTCGTCTCCCGCGCTTATGGCCTGTCGTCTCCCGCGCTATGACCACATCCTCGCTGACCTGCGACCCTGACGTTGCCGCAGATGCCGCCTACCGCCCCGAGGGCAACAAGGTCGGTACCTTGTACGGCTTCACCGCCGGCCAGCAGGGCGAGGTCACCATCAACTTCACCGCCAACCCGACGCCGACAGTCATGTCCTGGAGAGTGGGAGACACCGTCAAAGTAGCGGTCGGAGGACAGAGTCTGGACCAGCGCTTCACCGCCGGCAACCTCATCATCGTACGTAGCACCGCTTTGCCGCACCGCTCTGCCCCGAATGCTTTCTGGTTTGGTATACTGAAGGCTGGCATACACTTTTATGGACATTAAATTCGGTTCATATTTGGGCGCAAATTGACCCGAAGGTGTCGGCGCGCCCTTAAACCCCAATAAACAAACAAATTCGGTTCATAGACGAGCCCATGCCCCGAACTATGGGACCAATCTGGGTAATTTTTCACCATTCGATCTGGCGTGACCAAAACGGTGCCGTTCTGGATTTGGTACAGATTGGTCTTTTCTAAGTGGTCAAAATTAGGTCAAAACTACCAAAAACTGTTTTGGGTCGTTTTGGTCAACTTTGGTCCACTTAACACGCGCCCTGGAGAACCTCTGAGAATTACACGCCCTGGAGGGGTCGGGGCGGATTTCGCCCTCCCCTATGATCTTGAAAACCACGCAGCTTAACGACAAGCGGAAAACGGAGTTAGATAGCTCGAGACAAGCTCTATCGAAAGTACTCGGTAATTTTGTTTAGGTCAGGTCAATATCAAGGTCACCAGAGGTCATCAAAGGTCCGATTTTCCCGATTTATGACTGCTCCAGATACCCCCAATTATCTCGAAAACTATGATAGCTAGGAGCAAACGGAAAGAAGCAATGAAAAGCTCTTGCAATTTGTAATCGACCTAGGTGACCTCAAGTTTGAGTTCATGTGAATTTTTTAGGCTCCAGAGGTCATTGAAGGTCAAAAGGTCTATTTTTTTAGATAAAAAGTGTTATGCGAATAACTTTTTGACTAATAAAGATAACGCAGTTATTTTGACGCCATCATGTTTGTCTCGCTCAGGTGCTTCGAATCATATTAATTTTCACAGGTGAGGTCATTTGGGAAATTTGACCTCAGGTCAAGATCAAGGGTGACCCAAGCAGGTCATGTTGCATGTTAGAGACGTGTCTCGACGAGACAAGCACATTGGTATCGTTTTCACGTCTCTATCTTCATTCTGTCGAGAGTTATTGACGAACCAGCGTTGGTGGTCACAAAATTGATCTGACCTTAGGTCACCGATATCAGAAATCCGAGATCGAGATCAACTGGATCCATCGGATCGACTAAGATCGACACTCTTTTGGACCACGCCGGATCGGATGGTGAAGAAATGACCCAGATCGGTCCCATAGTTTTGGAGCGTGGGCTCGTCTTTGAACTCAATCTAAATATGTCCATACAAGTATATGCTGAAGGCTGACACTTGGACAAACCGTATATTCTGGTTAGGGTTGAGTGGAAACGTAGCGATGTTTGACTGCGTGGTTCATCAGCCAGGTGTAGGATGTCAGAAACATGTGTAGCCACGGTTCTGTCGAATAGACATGACCTTTTCAAGCTGCACACTGTGCGGGTAGGCAATGCATTGATTGGGCTATGCCGGGTGGGGTGATAAATCGATTTTTTCATCGATTTTCCCACAAAATGAGCCACATAATCTTTGCACAAAACATGAAGATTCTGAAAGTTTGAGCTTTCCAGCTCTATTGGAAAATTCTGGCACCTTGGATCAAAGTTGTATTGCAAACCGAGCTTAATCTGCAACTAGCCACCATGGAGAGATGAGTCAGCCAATAAACACCGCATTAAATGTTCACATTGCCACATGTATTGCATTCATATACATGTACAACAAGCATATATCACTCCTCTTAGATGGCCAGGTTCTCCAGTGACTCCTGGAACCTTCCTTAGTCTAGCATCTGCCTGTCCCGCCGCTTGCCCAGCAGCACCATCAGGTATTCACCGAACTCTGGCGGTCTTGTCTCGCTGTTTTCCAGACTACCGTCTTCCTTATCCGGAATAGAGGGTCGGCCTTGGGGAGGAGGGTGGTGGTATCCCGCGCTTACTGAATCTCCAGTTTGAGCCTCTTCTTCTTCTCCTTCTCGTCTGTGGAGCTGGTCAGGAAGCTCTCCTTCTACTCTGCTGAGGTGAACGGGCTGCCCACTTCCTTCAGGTCCTCCAAGCATGCCGAGTTTCTTCTGCTCCTGCATCAGTGCCATCTTCCTGTTGTCATCGGAGCCCTTCCTCATCTTGTCTTGTCTTTCATCTGCTTGGACCAGGGCAGCTCAAGCTCCCTCTTGTCCCTCGCCGCCTGCCTGTAGGACCTGAAGTTGCTGGTGGCGCCCTCCTTGCACCGCTGGAGGATGTGCTGCCGTGACACCACGCTCAACTTGGCTGACTTGTGCAGCCGGTAGTCTTTCAAACGGTGATGATTCTCCCCGCCCCATCAAGGCCTCCTCGGGCCGACCCAGAGCCCCCTAAAGTCGACCGAGGACCCTCAGGCCGATCGAAGGCCCTGCCAAGCCGATCGAGGGCTCCGTCAAGTCGACGTAGGCCCCTCAGACCAAACAAGGGCCCCTCAAGTTGACCGAGAACCCCTCAGGCCGACCGGGCTCGCTCAAGCCAACCAAGGGCCCCAAACCGACCAAGTGCCCTCTCAAGGCAACCGAGGGCCATCTCAGACCCAGCGAGGGCCCTTCAGGCTAATATAAAGCCTCTTAGGTCGAGCAATGACTCCTCAGTCCGGCCGAGGGCCATGTCAGGAAGCCCGAGGGTCCCGCAGGCCCACCGAATTCCCTTTCAGGCTGACTGAGGGCCTCCCAGAAAGACTGAGGGCCACCTTAGACCGACTGAGGCCCACCTTAGACCGACTGAGGCTTTGGGCCCGCCTGTCTAACCGAGGGCTCCCTCAAGCCGACTGAGAGAATCTCGGGCATCAAGCCGACCAAGGGCCCCTCATGCCTCAGGCCGACTGAGGGCCCCCCTCAGGCCAGCAGAGAGCCATCTCATGCCGATCGAGGGCTCCTCAGTCTGACTGTGGGACCCTCCCACTGACTGAGGGCCCCTCAGGTCGGAGGAGGGACATCTAAGGTCGACCGAGGGCCCCTCAGATGGAACAATGGTCCCTCAAGCCAATCGAGGTCCCCTCAGACCGACCGAGAGCCATATTAGTCCGACCAAGGGCCCCTCGGGCCGACTGTGGGCCCCCATACCGACTATGGGCCCTATGACCGAGGACTTTTAAGACTGAGGGCCTCCTCGGACCGATTGTAGGCCCCCTCAGGCCGACTGTAGCCTCCCCCAGGCCGAATCTGGGCCCTCTCAGGCCGACCAAGGGCCACCATAGGACGACCGAGAACCCCCTCAGTCTGTCTTCAATCCAGCATGGGAGTTCCTTAGGCCGACCAAGGGCTATGTTAGGCCAACCGAGGGCCTCTCAGGCCGACTGTGGGCCCCCTCAGACCTACAGTGGGCCCATCAGACCGGCTATTGGCCCCTCAGGACGACTGTGAGACTCGAGGCCGACTCTGGGCCCTCTTAGACCGGCCTTATTCATACCAGGGCCGTCATCCGACGCCGAAACGCCAAGTCAGACACCAGCTGCTTCCACAATGGACAGTAACGAAAGGTCAACTCCAAGTCGATCATACACACATGACTCACACGACATTCAAACCACAGTGCCATTCGTTTAATGCATACAGGAAATCAAAGCTGCTTTAGAGATGGTTAGTTGTCCCCGTAAACCATATACTGCACTGGAGAAACAGAACCACGAACTTCAAGCCAGGGTGCCACAGTTTTAATTTCATATTGGAACAAATGTTAGAAATAATTTGCATTCTTGAATTTGCCAAAGAATCAGAACCCCGTCTTGTGCAAAGCTAGTCCGACTTTTGTAATTTGACCATCGTTATCACCCCACCCATATTCGTCATTCGTACATCAAACATTCAACTTTAAAGCCCCTAGTATATACGCCAAATGACCAGTACAGTAAGCGGGCCCAAAAGTCCAATATTCGTCATTGAAACCGATTGTGGAGATATGGCCAAATGCGTCTTGCTTACAAGCCGGTGCATTTGATCGTTACAACAACACCCCCGATCATGAGACTCTCGACATACTATTCCGATGATGTTGCGATCGAATCTGATAGGGGGACGAGTGACTCGCCCCTGTTCGCCCCTGCCGGCTGCCCGGATGTCGCCTGCGGCTGGGTATCGTGCCCTGTTATCACGTGGCATGTCGCTGTAGCGTGCTGACGTGGTGACCTTTGTTACCCCTCCCCTCCCGGCCCCGTCCCGCGTCACGTGACAGCCGGGGGCGGATAGAGGTCCGGTATCAGCGGCAAGTGGAGAGCCGCGTCGTGCTCAGAGCTGCATTCTGTGTTGATCTATAAGATAGGGTAGCGTCGTAGATATAGGTGCAGGTGCCTACGACAGAGGACGAGGCTGCTCAACGTGCAAAGAAGGTACCTTTTGTTCTTAGACAGCATGCAACTAGGAGAGATGAAACTCTTGAGTCTTGATCATATAAATCATAATTTGCTATATATGATACACCCGACCAGGGCATGAGCTTACCCTGCCCTGCCCAGCCCTGACCTGCACCTCCCCGTCCTGTCCCTGTCCCCTGTCCCTGGTCCCTGTCCCTGTCCCTGTCCGGCACTGTCCCTGTCCCTGTCCTGTCTGTCCCTGTCCCCACGCCGTCCCCTGCCCTCCCCTCCCCGTCCGCGTCCTCCCGACCAGCGCTGACTCTCCGCACCGCAGAAGAACGCGTCGCGCGGCTTGTACGCGCTCCAGCTGACAATCAACCCGGTCCAGATGGAGGACCAGAACACGCCGTTCGTTCTGGAGCTGGAGAACGCCGTGGGCGCCTCCGAGCTGGAGTTCATGATCGGCACGGGTGCGGCGCCACCGCCGTCAGGTAACGTCGGCGGCGGCGCTCGGCCCGGATCGCTCAACACCAACAACAGAATGGGTGGCGAGACCAATGGCAAGGATGAGTTGATCGGCGACAGCGGCGCCCCTGGCGGGACTTTTGTGAACTAACGGCAGAGGTGTTAGCATGCGAAGCGGACTAATTACTAACCGGATTGGTGGAGCGGGGCTCGGAGGAGGATCTTAGTAGTGGCTGGTGCAAGTGCTTGGTTGATGGGTTTCTAGGCAGTAGCTGCCGCTGTTTTGTTTCAATAGCTGATACATCCAGCTTGCGTGGTTTGCCCTCGTCTAAGTGTTAAACTTTTTTTGCTCGGAAGATCTCTGAATTTTATCTGGGTTGTTATCTCTAATCCATAGCTTTTCAAATATCAACTAACGTGGTTTCCTCCTCATTACAATAACTATTTCTCTATTAACTAAAATTCATTGTGATTAAAAATGTGAATTTCTCTTCTGCCTTTGCTAAAACGCCTTTCTTTCCCCGCAGTCAGCCCAGAAGCCGTTCTTGCCATTCGGTTTTGCGCGCGCGCGCGTGTGTGTGCGTGTGCGTGTGCGTGTGCGTGTGCGTGTGCGTGTGCGTGTGCGTGCGCGTGTGCGTGTGCGTGTGCGTGTGCGTGGTCAAGTGCTGTACTGTGAATTGATTTCTTCTTGTTTCTTCTCTCGCATCTGTAGAGGCAGGAGCGCTTGGGTGGGTAGTTGATTGAAAATGGTAGTGAATGTCAAATATAAGACGTTACGCCTCTGTAACTCTTGCAAGTTGGTGCAAGCTATAAGCTGTTTTATGGTGTCCTAAATAGCGAATGATGGTAGTTGTACTGATCAATTTTTATTTTAAATACTTCCAGTAAAGAAACGCAAAATTTTTGCTCACTCTCTTCGACAATAGCCTCATCAACATAAAGTTATTTACTGATTTCCACCATGTTCGTTCGGCCACCTAGCCGCCATCGTTCACACTTGACGTCACTCATTTCCCGCAGCATGAGCGGCCGGGCCTATCGGCGGCATTGTGGCGGGCGTGATCGTGCTGGTGGCTATCATCGCCTTGGTCGTCTTCGGCCGCAGCCAAGGCAAATGGTGTTTCGCAGGTAAGGGTCAGGACAAAACGGACAAGGCGGCGCGGCCTCGCCCGCTCAAAGCTCGCCGCCCGTCCGCCTCGGCCACCAGCGTCAACCGGGCCGGCGGGGGCGGCAGCAGGGGCGGCGGGGACGGCCCCCGGCGCGACTCGCTGCCGGCGGGCGGTCGTCGCAGCTCGCGCGGCGCTGGTGGTGGGAAGTTTGGCATACCGACGAGCCTTGCGGCGCTGAAGCAGAGCATGAGCGCGAGGCCAAACCGGCAGCGGTATGATGCGGACGATGGGTCGGTGGAGGTGGGGTTAGAGGCAGTGACGTATGTTAACCAGCCGCCGCCCGCTGGAGCCGCGGAAGAGGATGTGGAGATGGCCCCGGTGCCGCAGCCGCTCGTGGCAGAGGGCTCGCCGGCACCGGTCGAGCCGACATCCGAGGAAAAACCATCCGAGCCGGCTCCTGTGGATATTGTTGAGCTGGAGGCTCCTCCTCGTCCGATCGTTTCCTCTGCCACGCGTGCGAAGGAGGCAGACCTGAGCGCGATGCCGAGGACACCGCCCACGCCTATCTCTCCTATCCGGTTCCCTACTACCCAGCCGCCAGCCGCGGTGTCCTCCCCTATATACTCTGAGGCGGACTCGCCCACGTCATCTCTAGGTACGCCACAGTACCCACAGCCGGGGCAACAAAGACCCTCTCAAATGGGCCCACCCGGGGCCCCTCAGATGGGCCCTCCTGGACAGCACGGGCCCCTCATATGGGCTCTCCTGGACAGCAACGACCCTCTCAAATGGGCCCGACTGGGGTACCCTCAGAATGGGTCCTACTGGGCAGCAAAGACCCTCTCAGATGGGTCCTACTGGGCAGCAAAGACCTTTTCAGATGGGTCCTACTGGACAGCAGAGACCCTCTCAGATGGGTCCTGGACAACAGAGACCCTCTCAGATGGGTCCTGGACAACAGAGACCCTCTCAGATGGGCCCGCCCGGACCCTCTCCGACGGGCACTCCTGGTTCTCAGATGGGCCAGTCGGGTCCTCCTCACAGGGGCCCTCGTGGTTCAGATGTAATCGACTTCCGTGGGTCCGGTCCCCATGGCTCGGACCAGAGTGATCGCTGGGACTCTGGTCCCACGGACTCAGAGGTGTACTCCAATGCCGGCCAGGCGCTACCTGACAGAAACCCTGGACCACGCTGGTCACAGCCAGCGGCAGGTCGGCAGCGCGGCGCCTCTGCGCTCCCTTCCGACTCATCGCGCTTCCCAGGGTCGCCCTCGGTTGACATGCCGCTAGCTGGCTCTCGGGAGGAGCTCGGCATCCCATACCCACCCCCTGGTGTTGTTGTCCGCCGCCAGGGGCCTCCGCTGCCGCCCAAAAGCCGCCCCAAGTCGCAGGTGCCAGCGGGGGCTGTCAGGGTCTTCCCTGGTGGGATGCAGTCTGAGTTGTCTGCGAGGTTCCCCTCCTCGCCCTCCCTCCTCGATTCTGTCGGCTCGGCCGTGTGACGGTGATCAGGGACACACGGGTGCGGAGATCGTGGTCTCTCGGAGACTCAGTGCAGGACGTCGTGTGGTGATGAGATTCGAGGCGGGGACCAAAGACTTAAGGCAGCTGGATCAATGCATGTACCGTGAAGTTCTATAGTTGCAGGATAGGATACGGGAGCCGCTGATAACCTAGGTTCTTTTGTGTCTGCTAAGTTCAATGAGAGCATTAACGTGGTGTAGAAGACGTGTGTGGAAGTTAGTGCGTGCCGTTGTGGCTTACCATAGGCGCACATCTGCTTGTGTCAGGTCAGCATATTCACTGTCACCCCCATTTTACAAAGACATTGAACGTGACATTGAACGTGTAGTAAAGCTGCGTTGTCGCCGAGTTCAACGCCCCGAGGGGGCGGAACTGCGACAATCAAAGGACTTACACCGATACTTAACCATGTACCTAATGTGTCGAGTGTACTGATTATATTTGAGAGATTTTCGGGAGAAAGCATTTGTCCCCGGCAGAACCGGGTCCTGCTCTCAACTCGGAACGCGTGGCATGTGCGCGACTGTGTCCTCTGCAGCCGCCATATCCGTGTTGTTTACAGCTGCTCTCTCTCCTGTTTCATATTTCAACTATCTCTCTCTGTAGACTAACCGTAAGCGGTGCCTCCTGAGGCCATGCATGGCGTACATTGCGTACATCGGTGGTAGTGGCTCGGCTGACTAACATAGTGTAGTGCAGGGTGTGGGCCAGGGTCCACTCCGTTCCTTCAACATTGGTAAAAAGAGTGACACCCGCGAGCACCCTCCGCATCTTGGTCGTGTTTATCGGATCTGCTCATAAACTATATTTGGCTATCAGCCAGTATTGACCAATCGTCTTGAGCAAATCTGCCAGTGGCTCTCCCGCCCTGTGCGGTCACTAAATAGCAAATACATCGCGCTGAATGAAATCAGAATTAATTTAGCTTTCACATAAACATTTCATAATTCTCAACGTTTTCTCAAACTATGGAAAAGCCCCGAAAAGCGGCCAATGCCCTGTCCGCGGCGCCCTGCAGTCAACGTTACCTAAACAAATGATGTTCGGCTATTCTCACCCACATCCTCGTCATCAGCTGTCGGCCAATGAGCGTCGAGAACGGCTGACACTGATTGGCCGAAAAACTGTCTGCAGTAAAATCCGGTTCATAAGCATATAGGATATTCGTGAACACGACCAAGCTGCGGGCGTTGCCAATATTTGTCTGCCTTTTTCCCATGTTAGAGACGAAGCGGCCCCCGTGGCGGCGGCTGAGCATGGTTTGATAGCTGCACGGTGAATGATGCTGCTGTTGCTGCTGCTGCTGCTGCTGCTGCATGAGTGGTGACTGGATGACGGTGTGGGAGAGGCGGTGATGGTATTTTATTATTTTTGGTGCATTTTACAAATACGATGGCCAGTCTAACGTCAATTCGGTAGTTAATAAGTTGTAGATTGAGTAGCTGAGCAGCTTTGTGATCTTTTGGGCAGTTCGCTTCATGTAGCGCACCATAATAACCATACTAAATAAACTTGACGTGATGCCGTTGTTTTGACGCTGAGGTAGCTATCCACTCACTGACGAGCATGTGCATGAGGCATGGACCCAGCTGCCACCTACTGCTGCCGCCACCTACCGCTGCTGCCGGGAACTAGCAACTGCATGAGGTAAGAATGTCCGGGCTTGCAGGGTGACTGGGGTGCTACCTACGCCTTACCTGCGTAGCTCTAAACTGCACGAATGTAGTCCACACTAGTGATGTGTGTATAGGTAGATTCGCAGGCTGTTAGAGCTTCAATAGAGCTAACATAGTTAGTGGCTGACACTGTAGAAATTCACTCATGCTCTCCGTGCAAACTGTCGCTTGTTTTTTTTTCTATCGCTCTATTCCGAACACACGATTTCAATATGTGTACATGATCAGATACTTGATATTTATTTTTTCATTTTATTACCAAAATAATTGATTTAACGATTGTTTTGTCGCGATGCTGGACGATTGCCAGTAGTGAAAAACGTGCATTTTTCGTCCAAGTGGCAAGGCTTCCTATCAAGTTGCCATCTGCTTGTATGACTGCTGCAATCATCTTGGCCCAACGGCGCAACGAATGAAGCAGCATGTGAGCTCAGCTCGGTCAGCAGAGGCGCCTTCTCCTCTGCAAGCTATGCTTTCCGCTGACGACGAGCTGAAATGACACGATAAGGCGTCAGCGGTGGGCTTTGTTGGCTTTTGCCTGGCCAGCTTCTTCTTCGGCACGGTGCCCCAGCGTCCCGCCCCGTCCAGGGCGCGACGCTGGCGCCACCCAGCTGCTCTTTGAGTCACGCCCACCAAATCGGCCCGCTGGGCGAGCTAACGTAACCGACTGGCGGCCGCTAACGTAGTTGCTGCGCCGCCCGCCAGGGGCGCCCCTATGCGTAACGCCTTATCGTGCTGTTTCGGGCTTTCAGCGCGCCAGGACGCGGGCGGGCCCGGCGATGCGGAGACGGGCCGACACGCCGACGACGGACAAGTCGACAACAACGCAGCGCGCGAGCAGAAGCCGACGATCACCGACGCCGACAGCTCTGCCCCGGCTGACGCCCACAGCGAGACGGGCACGCCAGTCCCGGCCACCGAGGCGCCGGCCGCCCCTGAGCCGCGGCTAAACGGTGCGAACGGCGCTCCACCGCCGGCACCTCCCAGTGACACTGCCGTCTGAGGTGGCGGCCGTGTCAGAACGCAAGCCAGAGACCTGGCGTCCGCCGGCCCGCGGCTGCCCTGTGATACAAAGCGCCAGGGACTCCTGCTCGGCAGTGCCGCACCGCTGCTGAAGCGCTGCTGGCTGGCCCGGAGCAGTGTGCGCCGAGTGGATATGATGCGCGTGTGGGGCACGCCAGCGGCACTAGCGGGCAAGCGTGCGCGTGAAAGCGTGCGCGCGTGTGTGGAAATGAGCGTGAGCGCGTCTCGTCACGCCAGCGCGTGAGTGTGCAGATGCGTAATGAATGAGGACGCGAAAACGTGCTTGAGCATGTCGATAACTGTCTGTGTTCGTTGAGGCCCAGCTGCGAGTTGCGACTACTGCCCGAGGCTGATTTTACCTCTAGATGTGTGCTTAACGGCGACGCATTTCGATGTCTTGAGTGTCGAAGCCTGCGCGACTCACAACGAAGTGCAGGTCAATTTGGAGCACCATGGACTCGTGAGGTGAGCCGCTTAAGCAGCCTAGCGATGCGCAGCAAGGTGTTAATCCCCCTCCTATGAACCCGTACATTCCGCTGGTATGAGCTGTGGCGCCCAGAGTACAGAGTCAACGTGTGAGCTCCTGCCGCTAGAGATCGCTGTCGTTCGTGTGTACTGACATCCATAGATACCTGATGACATCCATAGGTAGTCATGGATGTCAGTGTTCGTGTGTACATGTGCAGAGAGCAGAGAACAAGGAGCTAAATAGCTTATTAGCGGCGGGCGAGCGTACGTGCGCCGATAAGCCGTAGCTGCTGTCGTTACAGACAATAAATACAATGTGTACTGTCGTGAAGTGAGTCTGGGGCGGTCTGGAATGTGTCCGTAATGCGACAACGGCAAACGGAAATAAAACGATACCGTCGAATGCAGTATACACACGAGTGCAACTTGCCCCATGTAACACGCACGTCGCCATGCACCTATGATCAGGTTTATTGTGGTTCGGGCGAAACTTGTAAAACAATCCACGGTAATGCAAGCACATTAAAAGATCAAGTCGTGCGTATGTATTTTCAAAGCATTGCAATTTGACGGAAGTCGATTGAAGCTGGGGCATTCCAGGTCAGATCATCAAGGCGAAACCCCAAATTACCACCCTACATCTCAGATTTTGATGGAAGTCCGTACAGCAGCCTTTTTAATAGACACACACTGGTTGTATGTGTAAAGTGTAGGTTTGCAGTATTTTTGGGAAGCACATATGTTATATTTAGCTGATATTAACAATATAATAGTTATAGAACATTTATTAGGTCGCGCGTGTGTAATTTTTTGAATATAATGTGTAAGTGGTAAACGGAATCTACTACCTACGGCATGCAACCGGTGTGTAAATATCTTCATGTAAAAGGTGTTATTGGGCACAAAATCTGCTTTGATGTTTCAACTCGATTGGAGTTACGGCTTCAGTTATTCCGGCATTTTCCCTGCTCGCAGCTAAAGCTTCGGCAATCGGCCTTGAGGTACCTTTTCATGAACAGCCCCCAGCCAATAACTCTACAATCATGTCCAATTCCTAGAACCATAAACTTTTATCTGAATGGCAATAATTGGGAAACGACATCCAGTCCAGTGTCCTAGTATTTTTGGATTCTGACGAAATGACCCTTACATGAGCTGCCTATACACGAGCGCAGTGAAAAATAATTATAATTTTGAGTATCGTGATACTTTGCTAATTTGTTTCATTTGCACAGGACACAAATTGGAGATGGGTTTATTTATTAATAAATGTACTTTTTAATTGCTCAATCAAACGTTTGTTATCTTTTCAGCCAATCAAAATGACGAATTGCTTCATGAGAGATGCATTGCGGTTTCTGTGAACCTATGCCGATAGCCTCATACAGAGAAGGATTAGTTCATAAGTACTCGTGGGATTAGACTTGTTTTAGGTAGGTGGGGTGGACTGGAGGGAGTGAACTGGTGGGATGGGGGATATGTGGCAACCTCGGATGGGCCCTGGAGGTCTTGTTGACACCTCTTCTTTATTCTTGGTTATGTCTAAGCGCAACTGGAGGTACAGTCGGTGAATTTTGTGGACCCAGTGCAATTGTTGTCCAGTGACCTCTGCCAGATCAGCTGAGATCATTTGAGGTCACCAGCACCTTTTTCCCAATCATTGTTCATGAATTAAAGAGTTGGGCGCAAATTGACCTAAAGGTGAAGGTGCGCCCTTCAAGGAAATAGTTCATCTTCAAAGTTCAACATGGGTCTTGAATTGAGATAACAGTTTTGTAGCCCGTGTTGAAAACCCCACATCTGCAAGTATTCTGCGCTGAAAAGACTCTCCAGCCGAATATAATTGACTTTTTGTCGAAGGAATGTGGACCATAAATAAAGAATGTAAAGATGGTGGGCCCTATGCACCTGGACAGAGGCTATGCGGTCAGCTTGCAGCTGGAGTTGGGTGTCTCTGCTAACAAGCAAAGGGTGCGTCTAACCAGTTTCCGGGGACAATGACGAGGTAAAAGGCCGGCTATACGCTTATCCAGCGCGTGAAGTTTTGAATCACCTGCATCAGCAGTGTCTCTCCATTGTCCCCGGGAACCGGTTAGGCGCACCCTTTGACGTTAGGACACCTGCGCAGAGAGTACGCATATAGTTTTGATAAATGAATAATGTACGTCCTGTCCTGAATCGGCGCGATTTATGGTTATTTTTGACAATGTGAAAAGAAGTAATGAAAAATATAATACAATCATGTTTGAAAATAATAATCCAAGGTGAACTATTTCCTTTAAAGGAAATAGTTCACCTTGGATTTTTTCAAACACAATTTGATTATATTTTAAAATACAACTTCTTCTCATAATGTCAAAAATAGCCATACATCGCGCCGATTCAGGACAGAAGGAAGTAAATTATTAATTTCTCAAAATATATGCGTACTCTCCGCAACGTCAAACGTGAGCTCAGCAATTCAGTCGGAAAGATATGTATAGATCGGGTAAGATTTACTGTACGTTCTCTGCCCAGGGTGTGAAGGCCCACAGTTGAGCTTCTGCCCCAGGGAGTGTGAAGGCCCACAAATCCTTCGACCAAAAGTCAATATATTGAGCTATTTTCGGCTTTCAGTCAGGAAAACTTGCAGTTAGGGGTTTTTCAAACGGGTACAAAAACTGCCTATTCTCAGTTCAAAACCCATGTTGAAGGTGAACTATTTCCTTTAAACCCCAATAAACAAACAATAAATAAAGATAGAGACGTGCAAATGATACCACTGTGTTTTTATCGTCAATTTGTGTAGCCTGATATGCAACATGACCTACCTGGGTTACCAAATGACCTTGACCTTAGGTCAAATTTTGAAATTGACCTGACCAGGTCACCTTAAATGTTTCGAGGCGCCTTGACGAGAAAAATACGATGGTGCCAAAATTATTGTTCTAGGGTTAATCTATACAAAATAATTCACGAGCATCCTGAAGTTGTTCGTTGTTGCTGGGGCCATGGATGGTATTTCTCATCCATGCTGGGGCATTCCACATTTCGACCAGTCGAAAACACTAATCTCACACTTTTTGCTTAAAATTGGTGTGCTGGGTAATCTTGGGTCCTGAAATCATCTGTGTCAATATTAGCTCGATCTGACCTCAGGTTCTCGATTTATACTGCGGACATTTTCGCAGGTCACGCTGCCATAGGTATTTTTGGAGGCGAAAACGGTGCATATATATGCATCTAATGTGTAAAAAATACTTGTCATTGGCTGAATTCACACGAACGAAAGATTCTATTTCTGGCGATTCTTTGGTGACCTTGTAATGTTCTTGGACCCGTGACCTTGTGACTGTTTGCGTTGACCTTGGTTGACCCGGTACACCTTACCCAATGCGTGGCTGGGGCACTTTCCGATTTCTGTACGCCGTTACTAACGGAACTACTTTTTCAGTAACGGAGTAACGATCTCGTTACTTTTTAAAACAGGTAACGGACCAAGTAACTTCCGTTACTTTATGATCAAGTCCGTTACTGCGTTACTCTCTTAATTTTGTGTTGAGAAAATGGGCCGGTGTGAACAGGACGGGCACCAATAGCCATGGAAAATAGCAAAGCAAGAATACAACCTCGCTATCACCGAACAAAAATCTCATCTCTAGATTCTTTATTGTCAGTGACCTTTGTGACCTTGTGTAGAAAATGACCTATTGGACATATATATATAAAAAAGGGTGCAATTTTAAATCCGCAGTCACAACAATGCCATAAAAACCTGCAGAGGCCAAACAAGCATTTCAGGTCACCGGAGGTCCAGTAGACGAGTCGATTGAACTCTAAACATGGTACACCGAGGTCATGACCCAGGTGGAAACAATTTAATTCAGCTTTTTACATATGTTAATATCGGTTCACTGAACAACAAACAATATTGGAAAGTGGCCAAAGTCAGCATCGTACACGGGGATGCAGTTGCGGTCTGAAACGACCTTGAGAAACAGCTTCAATTTAGGCCACTGGTCCATGGGGCAGTAGAAGTTTGAAATTTTCAAAGTTACGTGTCAAAAATTGTTTTAAAGTTAAGATATTGATGTACTTCGTCGCAAATCGTTGAATAAAAATACTTCAATTATTTCCGAAAAAAAGGGATGGGGTGGCTATCACTGGCGAAGGCTACACTAAAAGTAACGGAGTATCCGGTTCCGTTACATTTCAACAAAAAGTAACGGAGTAACGAGTAACGGAACTTACTAAAAAACGTGGTTACTCCGATATTTACTAATTCTAAGTAGTGATACTAGTAAAATTATAATACTAACCGCGTTATGCGTTACTCGTTTTAGCTCGTTACTTATAGTGTAACGACGAATGTTATAACGGTGGGAGTTATCTACGGTACTACTTTTTGTGCTGAAGTATGGAGACGATGCCCACCTCTGCCCCAGATGTAAAACCATCAATTTGCCTCATGCCTGAAATTTGAGCAATGAAAGAAGATATAATTGCTAGGGCATTGATATTGACGTATGACCCTTGATGATGTTGACCCGTGACCTCTGATAATATGACCTTGTTTCGTTGACTGCTGTGACCCTCGGGTAACCTCTTGATTTCAATTTTCACTTCTCAACATACTTGTCAGCGATTGCCATTAACAACGCATAAAATAAAAGATAATCATTTGTCCTATTATTTTCTATGTTTTCCAACAACACGTCGTGTTTTCAATTAACCCAAGCGAGAGGGGCTAACGGGGAACAATATCTGCAAACTTTTCGGAACCGATTTGGACGGATCCTTCACCATTCGAATGTTGCGTCGGTTCTAAAATGGTGTGGTTCTAATTTGTATTCACGTTTGGTCTGAATCTAGTGGACCAAATGGGACCAAACCACCCAAACCACCAAATGTTGAAGACATGGCGTGCTCAGAACCTACTGGGACAGATGTTGAGCGGGGTTCACCAATCGAATTCTGGCGTGGTCCCATCAAACGGTGCTTTTGGAAGCTCTATACACTTTGATTTAATCTAAGTGGACTAAATTGGACCAAAACCACCAAAAATCATTGCAGACGACGTCGTGCTCCGAACATATCGCACCGATTTGGACACGGTCTTCACCATTTGATCTGGCTTGGTAAAAAAACGGAACCGTTTTTAGTTTGATCAACTTTGTTCTAATCTAAGTGGACCAAGTTGGACCAAAACCGTCAGTTTGGTTGGTTTTGGTCCAATTTGGTCCACTTAGATTGAACCAAACTGGATAAAACTCGAACACGGCACTGTTTTGGGCCAATCCGGATCGAATGGTGAAGATCCTGCTCAAATCGGCCCAATATGTTTGAAGCATGATGTCGACTGCAACGATTTTTGTCGGTTTTGGTCCAATTTGGTCCTCTTTGATAGAGTACAATTGGATAACAGCACCATTCTTGGCTATGTCGGATCAAATGGTAAAGACCCCGCCCAAATTGGTCCCTTAGGTTCGGAGCATGACGACATCTGCAACGCTTTTGAGAGGTTTCGGTCCAATTTGGTACACTTATTGGAACCAAAGTGGATAAAATTATGTACAGCACCGTTTTAGGCCACGTCAGATAGAATGGTGAAGACCCCGTCCAAATTTGTCTCATAGCAGGACCTATTTAAGGGAAAACCACTTGGGGGGGGGGGTGCAAGATGAGATCCAAATATGTATAAGACACAAAGGCAAAAAGGTGTAAGCATGACCCTGGCCTAAAGGAAAATTCCAGTTAATCGTGTTGGCATCGAGCCAGATGCCTAAAACCACTGGAAGGGGACAACAAACTATTACCTTTCCTAATAACAACATTTTTAATAAGCCCACATTTATACTTTGAAGATTACACGAAATAAAATGTTACGTATTGCTCAACTTATCCCATGGTTGTAGCAATTTGATCCAACTCTTGGGGCATGGGTTGTGCAATTTGCGCATGCAAAGCATGTAGAGACCGAAGGAACTCAAGGTTTGATACTCGAATTGCTTAGGTATACATCAGTACAATGGCTTGGCCAGGATGATTTTTAGGCTGGAAGGGGAGGAAGGGGAGGCGACACATCTGTGTGGCTGTCTGGCAGACGTGAACACTCGCAACAACAGCGAGTGGAAGAACCCCTTCGATTTTTCGGAAATAGCGGAAAACGACGACATTTTGCGCCACCATTTTTGGCACAAATGTTTGCCTATCAATTGCCTTAATCCTGTTCAATGTTTGACCTCGGGTCTCCTTAGGTCAGGTCGCTAGGTTAACCCGGCATTGGCTGGGGTCTCAGCCGAACGCCATTGGCTGGGGGGGGGGGGCGAAAAAACGCACCCCAACTTATCTCCGAACCAATAATCGCAGCGAGACGCGCAAGACGGCATCGAAAGCTCTCAAAGAGATCATCCTTAGCGTACTCGAAATTTGAAATAAATAGGTTCATTATGTCAGTCACAGTCAGTCAAAGGTCAATGGTAAGTGTATTTGTTTTTGCATACTTCCCAATCCAAAAGCGTATATTGAGACGAAAATCGACCGAAGTGCTCATTTAATGTATTATGCATATTGCTATAGCAAAAAGTTGAAATGTCAAGCAAAGTCAGGCTCAAGGTCAGGTCAAATCAGGTTCACTATTTGCAAGAGATTCATTGCGGACAAATGTTTTATTGGATTTTCTCTACACAAATAACTCGATTATAGCAGCATTTTCAGATTGACCCGAATTATTAAGGTCAAGGTCAGTAATAGAGTCAAATTTGAAAAATATATAAATGGTAAATAAAAAATGCGATTTTAATTTAACTCCAGTTTTGTCTCAGCAACACAGTTGGTACCATTTATTTTTATGTTACCTGTTCGATAAAAGCACCCAAAACGTATATTTAAAAGTTGAGTCTGACGGTAATCATACTTGGGAGCAAATCAGTGATTTAAAAATACGGATATGCTTTGAAATTCGGTTTAGTTAATGTAAATATTGTGGTTCTATTAACATATTTCCAGGTTTTTTTTTGAGATTTAAAAAATGTTGATTTGTGAGGCATTTTTTTCAAAAAAACTTGTTTTTTGTTTTTTGGTTCAAAATCCAAAATTTTTTCACAATCCGAAGATAGAACAATTTTCTACCTGCAATATTGCTATCTTTTGAAGTTTCTGAATTGTATTTTGCTTAAGGATGGCTATATTTTTACAGCTTTGTTAGAAGCTTAGCCTGATATTTGCGCCAAGTGCGGTGTGTTCAGTGACGTCACTAAATTCCGATTTAATAAGCTCGACAAAGTTTTCGCACGATTTTTTCCCAAATTATCCATTGAAACGCCAAAATTTGATGTAGAAATTAAGTACCGAATTGAAGCGTTGTAGGCGCTGTTTGTTTTGAGTATGTGAACTCCCTGAGGGGGGGTGGGGGCGTTTCTCGCCCCAGCCAATGGCGGGTTAAGTCTACTGATCCCACCTCTAAAAATGCAAGGTCGTGCCGCAGTCAGATTATTTTACTGATCTCACAGCTGTTAAACAATCCGTTGGAAGCTCACAGGATTTAATCGGGTCATAAATGCCTACAATTCTGCTATTTCGGATGATTTGTATATTGGTGATCTAAGCTGAAGTCGATTTTGTGACCACCCGATTATAAGTCAACTCTTTTTGAATTTTTCTCTCAGATTTGAGATAGGGTCAATAATTCAGGCTTCAAAGATCAGCAAAGGTCAAAATGCTTAATTTCACGAAAACATTTTTTTGCTTATAACTTGCTATGTATAAAAGCTAGAGCAGTGTTTTTGTCATCATCGTGTTTCTCTCATCACGGCGCATCGAATCATATATTGGATGACACTAGATTAGGTAAAAAAAAAAAATTGACCCTAACCTGGACCCGTGGTTCATGCAAGTCCAAATTTTTATATCACTGATAAAGGTCGATAGAGAAACAGGATGGTTGAGAACTAATCGCATCTGGCTCTCTCCCCCGTAAAAGATGAGTGATTGTAACAAAGCCATACTGCCCTTCGGGCCACATTTATTTCACCTCAAAAACGAGGTCACGAAGAAAATTACAATGTGGACATCTTTCTGACTTAGCTCAATAAAGTGTATTGACGAAACTGACAATATTACAGCTAATTTGCTCAATGACAATTGCATTTAAATTTTCTCCCATATGACCACATCGGAGGTTCACCGATCGACATGACCTCAAAGTCATCCGAAATATACCAAATCCGAGATAACGAAAATTGTAGACATACATATGTCACTTACTTCACAAATGATCAACTTTTTGGTTCACCAATGTGGCTTCAGGCACGATGTCAAATCAAAGTGATTGAGGTCAGGTCATTCAATGTGAACCTGACGACGTGACCTTGAAGCTTTAGAGGTCAAAACTCTTGAAGAAAGTAGTCGGTAATTAGATGCCCAACAGATTGCGCAAAGATTATGCGGCGCTACACGCCGCCGGTTTCCCGCACTACTCTTGAAAAACCTCCGGGGGGCGGATATTCGCCCCCGTCGGTGCGCGGGATAAGCACATTTGTAGCGACACAAATTGCACCTTCCTTGAAACGCAAAGATTCTTAGTAGGAAAGGAGATAGGATAATCGGCATGCGCTACAGTGATCTCTAAAAAAAATATGAGCATTATGGAAATATCTCCTCCGCCCCAACCATGGGCGTCACCAACCAAGGGGCAAGGGGGCCGGGCCCCCAAGATCGCTCCCAACCCCAAGATTAGCAGGATTTTAATATAACCCATATAAGGTTGAGAGGTGGGGGGAGGGGGGGCACCACTGTTGCCTGGGCGCCCCATCACCACCATCAATTTGGTGTCTCGGCGTTATTGGATCAACAACCCGATTCTTCCTATTCTGACATTTTCTGCAATTGTTTCAAAGGATATTGAAAATTCATAGAAATTTCGGAAAATAATTTTTTGTTTTTTTTTTTTTTTTTTAGGTGGGAATACGACATTTAAGGAAATTACTTATGGAGGCTATTTATCTTAAATTTTTTTATGGAGAAGTATTGAACTGTAAGCATATATTTTATATAATTATATATTATATATATTAAATGTTATTAAATATTTTTATACATTGTAAATGTATTTGTGTATAAGTATATCTATTTTATATTATTACATATCAAGCGACAAATTACATGAAATTAATTTTATCAGGGTGGGAAAAATGTCTTCACTGGGGGCCAAAACGGCTCACTGGGAGGGGGTATTTGTTCCCAGTCAACATGTTAAAATAGGCATTGTCTCATAGCTTTCAGATATATTTACGTTACCCCTCCCCCTTTGGGGTAATTCGAAAACACGAACGTATATAGTAGAGGTGCCACTTTTCAGGCTTGTGGCTACCCGACCCAACCGCAACGCCTCACTAAATCTCACATACACATGACATATAGGCTGGCCAGCTACCGCAAGTACCCACACATACAAGTTTAGTCACCACTTTTGTTGTCTTTAATAAACTCATTATTTCACCTGCTCAAAAATGTTTTAAAATTGATCATTCTACACATTACTTGAGATGATATATTTGATTCAAGTTATCCAACTCCATCAACTAATTCCCGCTTTTCCCCATTTCTTTTGCATTATGAAAAATTCTGCTACCCGCAACTACCCACTTCATCCAAATTATCGCTTGTGTTACCCGCTACTACCCACGTGGGTAGTAACTATCCACAACTGCTGGGTAGGTGGGTAGAAAGGTGGCACCTCTAGTATATAGATAAAAAAGGAAATTAGAGGAAAAATGCATATTTTTATTTGTTGTGTTGTTGGACAATACATTGACGAGTATTTTCAGAAAATAACAATTGAAATCAGAGGTGTACCCGGGGTCACACGAGGTCAACGCAAAAAAATAACGAGGTCACGGGGTCAAGAACATTCAAGGTCACGCAAAGAATCCCAGAAATAGAATCGTTTCATTGCGAATTCAGCCATACAATTATTTTTGACATTTAGGTAAGTAAAATGAACTCTTTTGGCCTCTAAAAATACCTCTGCAGTGTGACCTAACGAAAATGCCCGAAGCTATAACTCGAGAACCCTGAGGTCAGATCGAGCTAATATTGTCACAGCCAAATTCAGGACCCAAGATAATCCTGTACACTTATTTTGAAGAAGTGAGAGATGAGGGTGTAATTTGGGATACAAAATGGGCGAAATGTTGTGGAATGCCCCTGCTAGTAAAAACAGTTATTCGTAAATACATTGTATCGATTAAAAATAGAGCAATAGTTTTAGCACAATCGTGTTTGTCTCGTCAAGTCGCTTCGAAATACGTCAACGGTATCCTGGTTAGCTCAACTTCAAAATTTGACCTCGGGTCAAGGTTATTTTGTGACCCCGATAGGTCACTGCATATGGAGCGACGCGACTCGACGAGATAAACATAGTGGTGTCATTTGCGCGTATTTATCTTTATTATATCAAGAGTTAGTGATAAAAAGTGTTAATAGCCTCAGATGACCTTAGCTGACCTTGTACAGGTCACTCAGCAACAACTGCACCTGGTTCATCAAGAAATTCATTGAAATTAATCTTTATGTGGCATATATTGTAATCTGAAGCATTTGTGGGACACATAAACCGCAATGAATGCTATCATGGGTCAACGAATCGTTTTTTGTTGGTGATAAGATAAAAATGCGTTATTTTGAGCAATTAAATTGACATATAAGGTGACCCATCTCTAATGACATGACCCATCTCTAACTGTTGTCCTGTTCATATATATATTTTACCAAATTATATTATAAAAATATGAAACAAAATTATTTTCACTGCGCTCATGTGGTCAGGTCACCGGAGGTTGCGGGTCATTAACTCAGAATCTACACACAAATACAAACTGGAGTGAAAGGAAGGCCTTATATTAATCTAATAATACATGTTTGAAACTTATTTTAAACTAAAAAACGAATAAATACCCGACGGACGGAGAAAATGACAAATGTATCGCCAGGATTTTTTAAGATACACAGCAGCATAGCTGAACGTATAAAGGAGAACCAAAAGATGTAACTAAAGAAGCTCTATCGATCGATCGAACACGCGATCGATCAATCGATCGAAAATCGATGTAAACGCTATCGATTGATTGCAAGTTTATCAGATTATTCATGATCAGATTATTCAACTGTGTAACAATTAAGGATGTTTGTTAATGTACTATGTCGCCGAAATCGTATATATCTTGTATTATATCTTGTATTTGCCCAGTGAATAAGCAATAAATGCGAAACGTCGGGTATTTATTCGTTTTTTTAGTTTAAAATAATTTTCAAAACATGTACCTATTATTAGATTAATATAAGGCCTTCCTTTCACTCGATTAACATTTGTCACATATATATTCTTAAACACAAACTGGGTCTGAGATGATGTTCCTCCATTCATTGCCATTCAGAAAATCAGAGTTATAGGAATTTTGATAATTTGTTGTGGAGTTATTGGCTGATCGGCTAAATCATGCAAGGTGATGTCACCATAATGCCGGAGGCCATAACTGGGCAGCCGTAACGGCGGTGTAAGTGCGAATAGCCGCCCCAGATAATTCCTACAACGGAGACTTTTATCTAAATCGGAGATGTAGGGTGTGACCACCTTGTCGCTCTGTCCTGGAATGCCCCAGCTGCAATCATGGGTNTCATGAAAGTTGGAAGTTCTAAATTTTCAGAGTATGTGTCAAATTGTTCAAAGGTAGGATACCTAGAGTTTCATTGTGATCAGTAGCAAACTTCGTGAGTTATTCGATAAAAAAGAGGATGGCATCCACCCCTCTACCCGAGCGAGGGTTATTCTTCAGCATACACAGCAGCTCCTGATGCCTCCATAGTTCTCATTTTGGTGCGTTTTACTAATCATTACTCGAGTGAACTCCTGCAGTGCTCAGAATTGGTCCATCTCATATCATTTTCTTTCAACGCTCATTCAAAAGTTTCCCTTCCGCCATAGATTTAACATTATGAAGGAATGCGTTGCCCTCACATATGGCAGCGCTAGTTTCATCCATGGCAGGCACGTCTGGCCTGTTGCGGCGTAAGCTTAAGCGTGCCGTATAATCCTATAGAGGTCAATGGTAATTAGCAAGATAATTATTCATAGGTTAGTTGTGATGGCAGATCTCCACCTTCTGAATCTTCCAAAAGATTCAAAAATATGAATGTCCTGGGCACACTATTGGTCGCTCAACAGACTGACCTGTCTCATAATGGATATATGAGACAGGTCAGGATCGATACTACGGGACGCCCCCCCTGTCTCATAATGGACTCGCCCAGCAATGGCCAGTGAATCGTATTTCTTGGAATAATCATATACTAAGACTTACATACTAAAACATGTAAAACATCTTAACCCTATTACTGTCGGGGGGGGGGGGCGAATCGGCCACCTTGAGGTTTTTACGTAAAGTTCATTCACAACTCAAACCGGAATCTTTAAACTTGCTAACTTTTCCTAACATTTCATTGCGCATCGGATGATTTACGTTTTTCCAAAAATAAAATTATTAGGAGGGGGTACAGGACAATTTTTAGGGGGTCGTGTTCTGCCGTTTTGACACAAAATCTTTGCATGGTTCAGCACTCGTGCAGAGTTGTGTTTTAATGAAAACTTTTAGTGAAAACAAAAATCGGTAGAAAATTGATGGTTCTTTCAGATGGCAATCTTGAAATGAAAAAATAAAATAAATCATTTATTTAACTTCTGTTATCACAAAATGATACAAGGTTTTGTTATCAAGAGGTTTCAAAAACGAAAAAAAATATAAGAGAAAACATGCAAATAAATGTGCTCTAAAAGTTTCAGAGTGATACCTAAATATTTGATGACCTAATGCCAGGTCAAATGCTTTCCTTCCAATATAAATATATGGTAAAACATAATAAAAAGAGCTTAACACATTTTATAAATCAATATATTTCAGTGCCATGCCATCTTAGGCACTTGATGATGGCCAGGATTAAATATTTAATCAGTGACATTTTGAAAGGTCATTCAAGGTCACGAACATTTGTTATCAATAACTCGTGACGTGACCAATATAAAGACTCGCAAGAAGTCTCAAAACGTTTGTCTCGTCAATACACATCTTTTGATATGCAGTTTGACCGACTCATGTCACCTAGACCTTGATCTTGACCTTGACCCGGGGTCAAATATTCGATTTAATCAAATTGGTATGATTTGAATTGCAATGATGAGAGAAACAAGATTGGATACAAATAATTACTGTATTTGTTGTATGTAAAAAGTTAATTAGCGAACGTGAAAAACAGTTAGTTTTAACATTTGTTGACCTCTACAGCCCAAACCATTGACCTGAGGTCTTCTCTGATGCCATGCAGTTGCAAAAGACAATTCAAACTGCATTGATACTTTTTGGATTCCTCCTAGCTGCCATAGTTTCCGAGACAATGGCAAGGTTTCCTGAAAATATCAAGTTTTGGCAAATATGACTTTTAATGACGTCATTTGACATTCAAGATAGTATTCAAGTCACCAAAATTTCCCACAAAAATAAAAACTTTCATTGTCGATCCTAACCAAAACCAAGTTTAATGCTTCTCTATGACAGCCGAGGTTGGAAGGGGGCGGAATAAGCACCCCCCGGACATCTTCGCTATACTTTCACCCTCCAGGAATAGGGTTAAAATATTCTAAAAAACATTTCGCGCAAAATAATCCATCGTAAAAAACGGCTAATATCTTTATTTTGGATTGGGTGATTGCTTTCCTTTTAGTGTTAGAAGGACGTATTTTTATGACTTATGGACTTATGACTTATGATTATAATTGACTTATGACGTATTTTTTTTAATTTACCTTTTTTTAGACTTTTTTGTTGACCAGATACGAGCAAAATATACATCTTGTTTGGTGTTCAAGAGCCAAAACTGGTCAAGGTGTAGTATTTTAATTTTGCATTATCATTTTTAATTTGGATGTGTTCTGATCACTATTCTGGACGTGATCGAGTCGAGGCTGCTAATTCTAGTCGCACATAGCATCAATCGTCTATGCTGACGATTTCCGTGACCTAAAAGTCATTATTTTACCTAGACATAAAAATCGATAGATGGTCAGATAGATAATTTAAAGATCAGCAACTTGACGCTAACCAAATAGTTTTATTGTCATAACTATAATAATTACGAAGGTCTTAGCAAAATCGCTATTTTTGGTCTTTGACGATTTTAATGCATTCATTTGACCTGGAAGTCACCCTTGATCTGAAACCAAACAATGATATACCATCAGATCATAAATGACAGGCAAGATGCTGTTTTTTTCCCCGTTTTCTCTATCTTTCTTGGTTGGAAGTTTATTCATGGGGGGAAGTTTCAATCCCCCGAAGGGTGAACGTGAAAAACGATCCCGTAGAGCGGGGGTTAAATATGTATTTTATAATTTGGGACCATAACGTCGTTATTGAGCTATAGAAAGCCAAACATATACTGAGCAGTATTTTAGCCCACGTCCAGATAGATTACAGCGTGTCCGTGTAGGGGAGAATACGACCCTTTGGCGTTTTGTCCCTCATTAAGTTAGAGCTTCCATTAAAAAGACGAGCGTGCTGCTTGTGAAGAAAGGAAGTCATTGACTTTCGTTAAGGTCCACGTTTAACAGGTGATCTCTGAGGTCATGTTAGGGACGAAAATGTTATCAAATCGTTAATGTTGAAAATTGAATACTGATGGAGCCTAAAATGTGAAAAAAACTTAATTCATGCCTATTGTGAAATCAGCGTCACAAATGTACTTAAAACTGCCAAATTCCGAAAAGGTCAGGTCAGACCTGACCTGACCGTCCTCAGATGACCTGTCATCTGAATCTGAGGTCATTGACCTAGGTATACCTGTGAAAGCACATGAGCCCAGTGGAACATAGCATTTATTAAATGGATCCTAGATATAAAATCAGCGTCACAAACTGTCCTAGAAACGGCCAAAAGTAAAACAAAATATTATGACATCCTCGGAGGTCAGGGGGACTTCGGTTGACCTCTGAAAAGGTCAGTTGAGTACGCATTCTCATCGGAAGCAGCACCTGTCACCTAGAAACACCTGTTCACATGATCCTGTGCAACAAACACTCGGAATCTGAACAAGTAACAAGGTTTGATACAGAACGACAGTTGCGCCTGATATTACCTTGTTAAACAGGTCATAGGTCAAAAGTCATGACAGCTGTAAGTACGAATATTTTGAGTAAGTGTAAAATTGTTCAACAGTAGGTTACAGTAAATTGCATTGCGATCGGTTGATAATTACGTAAGTTATTCTTCGAAATCCGAGGGGTTATCGTTCACCCCCTACCTACGCCAGAGTAAAAAGGTTTGACAATTTTGGTGACCTGAATAAGAAACCAATATTTTTGCTTTTCAGCAAGTGATCCAGCAAAAAATTTAAAAAATGCCATCTCTAAGGTGTCTGTCAGCCAATCAGCGTCGGCTCTTGCATAGACACCTTTTTCCATTTTAAAATTTAATTGCTGAAAAAAAAAACTGAGAAGATTTGAGAGAAATTATATATGACATTAGGTAAATTACATTTGTTCAATTAACGACTAAGGATAATGGCTATCTCAGTTAAAATTAACACAGATTTGAAACATTTCCTTTAAACAACTAAAAAAAAAAATAAGAACAAAAGAGAGTTAAATCTGGCTAATCAATGGTACCTGTAAACACATAATAATTACTATTCAAAATGAATATCGATAACAACTGTCACAACAGTCACATGCATAAACACTTCAAATCCCAAGTAAACATCCACAGCTGTTTACTCACAAATGGTGCGACTTGTAGACGACCAGCATGATGTCCAGCACGATGACCCAGAGGAGGGCTGAGGCGAGGATCAGGGTCATGGCCTTGCGGGTGCCACCGCAGCAGCGTGACCTGTCCGTCATGGCCACGGCGCCCGGCACGTCCATCGGGATCGAGTGGTAAACATGCTTCGAACCATCCTGCATCATAGACTCTGCTGACATGACACTCAACTTCTAGATAATTTAAATGTTTTGTTTTGATTGGGCATAAAGGAGGCTACTCCAATGGCATTGACGTTATTGCGTTAAAATCCCAATATTACATACATCTACGCGTAAACTGACTTTTGATACTATCCCAAAACGCTATTGTTCTGAAGCAAATTATGATGAGCAGTGGAGTTGTACAATTTCTCGTGCTTTTAACATGTAGGTATGCTGCAATGCGAAATAGGGCACCTTTATTTGAACGAATCTTTAACATAGATGATATCACTTTTTCGGATTTCACTCTGGGATGAAAATGATGTAAAACTGCAGTCTATATGTTTAAACTGGTGTTAAGTCTTGTTCACTGTACACAAATATGGCAATACACACAACATGTACCTTTATATTTTTGATGAATCAAATGAACCACATTTCTAAACACATATATAATTAAATTTAATTCATTACAAATGTGAGTGTATCTGTTGTATATTTTGTCACATTGGTGTCCAGTGAACAAGGGCTGAGCAAGAGGCTGATCAGTTAAAATATTAGGACTGGATTTCTTTATCACATTCATTAAAGAGCGAAATTCTAGAAAAAAAAATATATCTCTTGTACTTAGGAAAATTACATTAAGAGAACACACATTTTTTTACACGATATTTTTCATAACGGAAATTAATCATAAGCATATGATCAACCAATGGCGATAACACTTAATTTTACCGCACACTTAACCTATTTACATTTACAATTACCTTACTATAAAACAATACGCTTGTTTACATAGCACTAAAATGATTGTTTCCGTGGCTGAGTATGTTTTAAAACAGCTGTTATTGTCCATAACAATACAGAGCAACTCTTGATGTGTTTTTTTAATTATTTGTTTTACATACTCGCAAGTTGAACAGCATGTGTTGAATGATAATCAATAATTATTTGGAAAACCCGGTTCCTGGATGCTCGTTGTTTAATGTTTATATTTCCCAGCAATATGCCTTAACCCTGCATTGGCTGGGGTCTCAGCCGAACGCCATTGGCTGGGGGGGGCGAAAAACGCCCCCCCACCTTATCTCCCGAACCAATAATCGCAGAGAGACGCGCAAGACGGCAATCGAAAGCTCTCAACGAGATCACTCTTAAGCGTACTTGAAATTCGATAAATAAGGTCATATGTCACGTCACAGTCAGGTCAAAGGTCAAATGGTAGTTATTTTAGTTTTTAGCCATACTTCCCATCCTAAGCCGTATATTGAGACGAAAATCGCACAAATTGCTCTTCAATGTATAGTGCATCTCTCGTATAAGCAAAAGTGAAAATGTCAGCAAAGGTCAAGGTCAAGGTCAGGGTCAAATCAGGTCACTAGTTGCAAGAGATCATGTGACACAGTTTTTATTGGGTTATCTTACCACAAATAACTTCGATTGTACAGCCATTTTCAGATCTGACCCGATGTAAGGTCAAGCGTCAGGTCATTAAGTTGTCAAATTTGAAAATATATAAAATGTATTAAAAATGCATTAATATAATCAGTTTCTGTCTCAGCAACACCAGTGTTTACCCATTTTTGTTATGTATCTGTTCAATAAAGCCCCCCAAAACGTACTTTCAAAAAGTGACGTCATGAGGTAATCATACTTTGGAAGCAATTCCAGTGATTTTTCAAAAATAGAGATATGGGCTTTGAAAATTTCGGTTTGGGTTATTAAATATGTTTTGGTTCATCTGACATATCTTCCGCGTAAAAAAAAAATTGTGGTCATTTTTTCCCAAAAAAAACTGGATTTTTTGTTTTTTTGTGGGGTCAAAATCCAAGATTTTCAAAAAATCCGAGATAGCCATTTTTTCTACCCCTTGCCAATTTGCTATCTTTTGACGTTTTTGGATCGCATTTTGCTTAAGGAATGGGTCTATTTACAGCCTGTTAGGAGCTTAGCTGATATTTGCGCCAAAGTGGTGTGTAGTGACGTCACTAAATTCGTATATATAGCTCGAAAAAAAATCGACGATTTTAAAAAAAAATTGCATTGAAGACCGCCAAATTTATGTAAAATAAGGTTTACCCGAAGTTCGGCGTTTGATAGCGCTGTTGTTTGTGAGCTATTTGATGAAAATCCCTGAGGGGGGGTTTCGCCCCCCCCCCCCAAGCCTATGGCGGGTTAATAGCCGTTTTCACGATGGATTTATTTTGCTGGCGAAAAATTTTTTAAAACATTCTAAAATGTTTTAAATGTTTCAGTAGTAACCGCTTCCCACGATGGACTTAATTTGTGAGAAAGCTTTAACCCTTGGCTCTACGGTTCCCAGTAGGCGAGGTTTATTTTTTTTTTCGCAGATTAGTCACATCGTGAAGCGTTTACTTACTAAACATCCAAAAACATTTTTATAAAATGTTTTAAAACATTCCCGCAAAATAACTCCATCGTTGAAAACGGCTAATATTCAGATATGTAGCAGTACAGCTCTTGAAAAGATGTACTGCTACCAAATCCTTGGAAGATCAGAACGATATTTCAGGACGGTGGGTGTCTCGCCCATTATGATTGGTCGTCACTTACAGCATGACAAATCAGCTGCGAGCTGCTGCGAGCTGCTCGTAATAACTGGTTTTGCATCTTTCCATCTTTACAGTGGCACCACAAATTTGACCACCATAGCATGGAAACACTGCTAAATACAGCGCACCAGAGGCGCAGCCAGACCTTCGACAGGAGGAGGTGGCACGGCATCGCAAGGGTCCCCCTCAGCAAGCCACCCCCCTGAAAAAAAAATGTCGCGAAAATTCAAACCTCCCGAATTTAGGCCACTTTGTTTTGCAGGGTCCCCAAAATTTGGAAAAAAGGAACTCGCCGATAATTGTTTAGTGAAAAAGTCGGCCAAATTTGAATCACGTGACCCTGTGCCCCCTGGCTGCGCTCCTACAGCGCACACCTGGTATAAGATCTGATACGTCGTCGTAACGTTGATGGAGCTATTTCTTGGTCAAAAATCACGCCAGATAAAATAATACTCATGGTCACAATTTTGTAATGTTTGTTGTGGGTAAATGCTACTATTCCTGAAATATTACTAGGCGCCACCGCTTAAGTAACATTCAGTTTTTGGCTTGGGGGATGGTCACGATGGTTTCATTGTGTTGTTTGCAAAACTCGTCATTGAAGATGTATGATGTCGACTTCTGCTCCATAGGCGTAAGAGGCCGCGGGACAAGACTGGGTGAGGCAACCAGCACCCCAAAATTGTTGTAATTTTAACATTATACCTATGCACGTGCATGGGAAAGAATCTAATAAAAGTAGTTTTGTTGCTGCCCCCCCCCCCCAACACACACACTTAAAATGACTTACAACGCCCATGCTCTGCTCCCCTGACGTTCAGTAGAGAAAGTGTCGTCCAGGGATAGAAAAAGGAAAAGTGGTCACCACCGAAATTCCGGATCAAGGCAGTCGCCGGCATAGACGCACTTAGTACGAGTGGCGATATATCGGGGATAGATTCCGATATATTGGGTGAACGGTCGTCGATATATGTCAATAAATCCTGTTGGCAATATAACGGGTGGCAACCACAACAATATACAATTTGTTTAGCTATCATTTTTGCTACCTCAAGTCCGCCAAAAAGTTAGCCCCCCCCCACTTGAAAGTACTTACCACGCCCCTACCAATGATGTGTACCTATCTTGTGGACAGAATGAGCTATACAATGTCCCAGGGGTTGAAAACGTC
Source organism: Semibalanus balanoides (assembly GCA_014673585.1). Taxonomy (NCBI): domain Eukaryota; kingdom Metazoa; phylum Arthropoda; class Thecostraca; order Balanomorpha; family Balanidae; genus Semibalanus; species Semibalanus balanoides. The sequence continues at coordinate 33,030 of VOPJ01010664.1, forward strand.
AACTTAAATTAATGTATGCAAGTCAGTGGCTTTACATAATTTAAGACGGTTAAAACCAGTTTAAATGCAATACTGAAATTCCGCTTTAATTCAAGACTCACTTAGTTTAGGGCCGGTAAAAACGGTTTCGGTGGCGCCTGAACAAATTTTGCCGAAACAAAGTGGCCCCGTGGCCCCTTGACCTTAGGGGCCCCTCTGAGCTGGTTAGAGGCCCATTCGGCAGTTAGAGGCCCATTTTTCTCACTCACCCAGGGGCCCTTTTGGTCTAGCCAGGGACCCCTACGACCTGTCCAGGGACCAAAAGTAAAAAGCCTCTGTGCAGAATGGCCTTTTTGGCACTAGAGCAAACTTGAAAGGGTATTTTCTGGCACATACTTTATGTATCATGTTCGCACTTTTTACCAGCCTTGACTGAGTTAAAGAATATGCTGTTGATAATCAACACATGTAATAAAAGAAGAAGAAAAATAACATTTGAATGGTGTCTGGTGTCTCTTTGCCTTTCCCCTACTTCGCTCAGCTCGCTCAGGGCCTTCTAAATAGTTGCAAAGCATGTCGAGCAGGCCCATTTAGAAGTACAAGGCCTTTTGAGGGCCCCCTCAAACCGACTGAGGGTCTTCTGTCAGCCTGAGAGGGCCCCTATAGGCTGAATGGAGCTCCGCGGGGGCTGTCGGTCATTTTTTTGTCGGTTTTAAATATAAAATAAAAAACAAATTATTGGAGGACCCTTTTACAAATTGATGGGGGTGGGGCAAAGTCGTATGTTTGTCACGAATTTCCGGAGTGGGGCGCTGCCGCCTGCCCTCTACCCGCTGCGCTGCCCATGATTTATTTTTGGTCACATTGACAGTACAACACGCGTTTTTTTGCGGATATCGCAACCAAGTTAGGAGGAGGCTGTTTCTTAAGGGAAGACATACAGCCAGTCAAAAATATAGATATTGCTTTAATTTTTGGATGCATCTGCCATGCTTTGTTCTCCCCAATAAATGCTCACTTTTAAATGATTTGCAATTGTTGTAATTATATGACGATAAAATGGGGCAACATTACCCTACTCAGGTCACCAAATAGAACCTTGAACCTGAGCTGCAAATTTTGAAATGACCTAACCAGGTCCATATATTTTTTTTAAGCGACTCCAACCAGAAAAAAATGATAGTGTTTAACATAACTTCTCCTGTTGTTTTTATATGTTTTTTTCGCGAAAATCAAGTCTTAACCAAAAAAGGGTACTTTTGACATTTGATAACTCATGGAGCCTAAACTATTACCTGAGCTCAAATTAAAAAAAAATCATTGAAATTTAAATTTACAAGACATTTATATGATATTTGTATGTTTGTTCCTAATAGTCAAATATTTTAAGTTGAATGATGAGTAACTGGAGCCTTTTCATAAAATAGCACGCGCTATTACACAAGCTATTACTTATAGATACTGGAGCGTGAAAAGCTGTTCATCTGTTTTTAAAACTGGATGCTGTTACTGAGCATGGTTTACGTATGGTAAATTGGATTAAATTAGGCTGATGCCTCATTCTTAAAAGAAAAATACCACAGAATTAATAATTAAGATAATATTGTCGTGCGCGCACTTCCTCAGATCTGAGCAGTTAAATACACATCAGAAAAACAGCCAAGAAGAATAAGTGGAACATCGAACGATGAATTGTGTATTTTCTGATGTGTGTATTTTCTGATGTGTGTATTTTCGAACGATTTTCTGATGTGTAATTTAACTGTCAGTCTTGAGGAAGTGGGCGCGGCACGATAAATTATCTAAATTATTAATTCTGTATTTTTCTTTTAAGAATGAGCAATCAGGCTAATTTTAATCTTAATTTAGATAACTGGAGCGGCCAAGAGTGGACGGCACTCTGGTTTAGCATTGCGTGAATGATGTCCAAATATATGATGTCCATTTTTGTACGTCGACTTAGTGGCTGATGTCTTCTTGAAAATAACCAGCGCAATGCAAATTAATCTACTAATATTTTAGCCATAATACTTGACTTCAGTAAAATCAGCTTTTTCCCAAGTCAACACAATGTTTGGTTTTTATTTGATCATCATTCACTCAATGCTGCACCAGTGTGCATCACTCATGGCCGCTCCAGTATCTCAAGTAATAACGTGCGCATAGCGCGTGCAATTTTCGAAAAGGCTCCAGTTACTCACATTTAAATTTAAAATGAATTTGGACATAGCTATCAGCATTCCTGAGATAATGGAGGTTTGATCGAAACGAAGTCATTAAACTGGAAAATTTGACTTTTGGTGACCTCTGGCAAACTCAGCATTGACCTTTCCTAAAAATGTTTTGAAAAACTTCGAATGTTCATTTGAAGAGCTTTCGAATGTTTTGTTTCGTCCTTCTATCCCTTTTAGTTTTTTAGTAAGACGGGAGAGGGGGTCTTTTTGACCCCCCTCTATGGCGAAGTCGTCTTGGACGCCCACCAGGGCGCGGATTAAAGGAGCTTTAATCCGAGCAAACTTACACCAGCTGTAATTGATGATTTAAAATGCATTCCCTATATATAATATATATATATATAGTAATATATATATATATATATATTATATATATATAATATTGTTGTTTATTCCAAGGTTAAGAGTTGATGGGCATCGGTTTGAAAAAAATGTATTTGGTTTAACTGACTTCAACCGCGCGACGTAGGGGGAGGGGGTAAATTTTAACCCCCTCCCAGATTTCCTCAATAACATGAAAACTATAACAGATAGCCACGTCAAATTTTGGGTACCTGATGCAGCATCAATTTGATGTCTTAAAAAATCATTGAAAATGAATGAGAACTTTGGGA
>VOPJ01010665.1:0-36261 GCA_014673585.1 Semibalanus balanoides
GGTATCCATTTGGTGATTGAAATGCAGATGCTACAAGGCTTTTTCACCACTGTTACTATGCTTGACATACTGGAGACTCCTTGTGATGCATCCTGCAATGAAGGGCACATCATACATTATCTGCCTTTATTCACATGCAATCCACAGCAAAGTTGACAACAGGCTCACAATCACATGATTAGATTTCTAACTTGACAATACCACTGTGGTAAACAGGTTACTTTAGGTGACACTGGGACTGGAGGTTCACAAAATGTCACTGGTAATTCTTAACAAGCAGTATCGAAACTTTAGTTTGTGTGATGTGATCAGTAATACTGTAGGAAATGTGAATGCAGTCTGTTTTGCTCTTATTCATATATTTGAATGTGTACTACCAGTCCTACTGTGTAGGTAGATACTTTTACATTTTGATGTTTATTTATTGTCCATTGATTATCTCAATATATTTCTTAACTCTGACATGATACCTACAGGGTGATCATGTGGAACTGTGACAAGTTAGGGGGCTACCAGAGACCAACATTTCGCATTGGCATAAATGAAACTCATACCGTTCAACGCCCAATTGCTGGACATTTGTGATGGTAAGATCTTGGTCACCCTGCACTTCCACAGTAGTCCACAGGAGGCATTCAAAGTGGACACCGCGATGCGCCCGGTGGCGCGTGTTTTCCACCATTTTCCTCAGCAGCGTCTGGTGCATGTTCTATGGGAAGCTTTCCACGACCGCATTCTGCTGTCCCACGGCCCGTAGTTCGCACTAAACAATGTGAACTAGGGTCTTAGCTCAGAAGCTGAAGCCTAGGCGGGACAGGTTCGAACTGTACACTGGCCAGAGAGAGATGCCTGTGCTTTCGGGACATGATCCGGTAGCTGAATTTAGATTCGGTAAACTCAATCAAGTGATGACAGGAGGGGTTTCAAGGCAGATAGCACCATACTCACGAAACCAGTAGCCTTTGCAGATCGCGTAGGTCCGTATGGCTGAGCAGTGAGCACATTAGTGTTTTGAGTATCTAAGGATGTAATAAACCGTGAACGGATCTTTAACACGCGCACTGTAGGGTCACTTTTGTGCCCCCCCCCCATGATTTTCACAAATAACTCGAAAACGGAGCAGAGCAGGGCGGTGTTTTTTGTGCATAATTTACCACAACACAATAGCGGATCGTTTCACGTTAATAAAATGGAAATCGGTATGTATTTTTTAATTAGATGGATTTGAATTCCAAAATGGCGGTCAGAATCGAGGTCGGCGAAGCGAAGAATCGAGGTCGGCGAAGCGATATCTTCGGAACCAACAGTAAGATCGGGACGATTCAAACGCCATTCGGTAGCCAATGTCATTGTGCAATGTGCATCCCCGGACATAACTTAAGACACAATGCTGGTGACCTGTGAGGTCACAGAGGTCAAATTACAAAATTGAGATATTTGGCCAGATTTGCCCTTCGTGACCTCGTTTGACCTTCAAGATATTGACACAACCCAACGCAGCAGCTTTCCTTCTATACCATAGGGGGAAAGCTTGGAGCTTGTAGAGTAGACGCTGATGAGGAACCGTATCGAACGCCTTTGAAAAGTCAAGATAGATCGCATCAACTGCGTCTCCCCTTTCCACCGCCAAGCTCCAGTCATCTAGGGTCGCTAATAACTGCGTTGCACACGAGCGTTTCGGACGGAACCCGTGCTGTGCGTCATGGAGTTGGTGTGTCGAGACCATGTGATGCATGATGTGATCGCGAATGATCGATTCCAAGACCTTGCACGGGACGGCTGTCAGACTCACTGGCCTGTAGTTTGCTGGAGATTGATTGCTGCCCTTTTTGAAAATTGGGACTACCTCCGCTATTTTCCAGTCTGAGGGCAATTCACCAGAGAGTAGAGACTCGCTATACAGCTGCTACAACGGTGTGACGATGGAATAGGCCGTCTCAACAAGAACTCTTAAATGAATCCCATCAGGACCAGGAGAACTGAAGGGCTTCAACTCCTTCAACTGAAGTTCTACTAGTTCAGGAGTAACAACTGCATCGTTTAGAATAGTCCAGTGTAGACAATAGGTCCAGTGTAGACCTCTCCAGTGTTGGAGAGCACAGGGACATCATCATTTTCTTCCGTGAAGACGCTGCTGAAAAATGAATTCAGCACCCTTGCTTTGTCACTGTCTTCTGTAGCGAGGGAACTGTCTACTTCCCGGAGATCCTCCACAGTCCAGAGTTTACGTAGTCCACAGTCCAGAGTTTACGTACCGCCAGAACGGTTTCGAGTTCTCCTTAATGTCTTTCACGAGTCCCATCTCAAAGTCCCGTCGCAGGTTCCGGGTCAACGCGGGAGGTCTTGCGGCACCGGGTGTACACGTGATCAAAGTCTTGGAGCGCACGTAAGTCAACCACAATGACCGCTTCTTTTTCTTCAGCTTCAATGACTCGTGTGTCATGTAGAAGTTCTGCTTGGCTGATTTGGGTGGAACACGCGGAACACTTATGTTAGTGAGCTCGTGCATAGTCGTCTTCCAGTGGATGTACCGGTCTTCGACAGGTTGATCAATGTTCCCTTTCCAGTCAGCTGACAGTATCAGCGAATTCAACAGATTAAAGTCGGCCCTATGGAGGTTAGGAGCACTGACTGAGACCTCAATCCGATGGGTTCGAGATCATTCGAGATCGAATGTGATGATGATGTGATGAATGATCACTCCGACCTAGCCCAGGATGAAATCCCATGTTTTGCACCATACCCACTTCGTTGGAGAAAATCAGGTCCAGTGTGTGTGTGGTTCATCCCCCATTCTATAGCGAGTTCAGTTCAGTTCAGTTCAAGTTTATTGAGGTCTCCATAAAGATGGCTTTTCAGCCCTCTCGTCGTTATACAGGCAATAAACTACCTAACTAAGTAAAACATGCGAAGTGCTATCATTAAAGGTATACAATAAATGCGATTAAAATACAAGAACAGACACCTTCAGTATAAAAAACATCACAGACAGTCACGTTCAACTTGTTACATTCTTTGCGCGGACTCTGTTGTTCCATGTGGACACAGCTCTATACGGGAAACTGCGTCTGGCGCGTTCGGTTATAATTTTCGGCAGCTCTAGCTGTCAGCTGATCTCCACAGGTGCCACGAGTATGCCTTTCAGTTACATTCGAGCGACGCTGGATGAGATGACAGCGCGGGGGCGCGCAGGCGATATATTTCGACATGCACATCACGCTCTTCAACATGCCATCAAATTCTCCCATCCAGACCCAGGGCAGATGATATCCGTCGGGCAGTCCAGTGATGATCGTGCCAAGTTAATGGCTCTCGTTGCGAACTTGATGACAGAGCATCCACCACACAGTAGAACAGTAATAATGTGAGGGAACACAAGTGCTAATTAAGTAGCTTTTGGTTTCAAACGGTATCTGTTTATCTTGGACAGCCCGACAAGGACAGCGAGGTCACCTGTGACACCTGTTTTTCCCATGTCAGCGCTAGATCGAGTACACCAATAATTTTGCGTTGGATTTGGCTTGAATTCACTGTACCGAACTTGATTGTCAATAGGTCACATCTTTTCCCTTTGCATTTGACAACCAAAAGCTCTGTTTTGTTCGTATTAATCTTAAGACGGTTCTGCATGAACCAGTTAAGTGCCACTTCATGAGTGCTTTCAACGCGCTGTTTGAGAAAACCCAAATTTTCAGCCAAATCCTAATCTAGAAATTGAACGTCGTCAGCGTAACTGACCTGCTTGCCGAAGAGTAAATGTGGTGCTTAGGTTGAAGGGTAAATGTGGAGTAGGTTGAAGAACATGTTGATGAAAAAAGCAGTCCTGGACTGAATCGATAACAGGTGAGAGCAATAAGAGGCTGGTGCAGATGACAGACCTAAACCCCAATCAACAGTCGGCATGTTGAAATCTCCCGCGATTACTATGTGAGAGTATCCTTCTGACACCACTTGCTTCAGCAGATCAGTCAACAGCTCCATGGAACGCATCCCATCACCAGATGGACTATAGTAGAGGCAACCCACCAGAAGTCGATCTGATACTACCTTACCTTACCTTACCTTATGGTCATCGGGATATAAGGCCTAAAGGCCTGTAGGACCCGTTCTCTCATCAGCTTGTAGTTGTCCATCTCAGCAGTATAGAATGTGTACCATATTGGCTCCAGGAATCTAGCGGCTACCTGCTCTTGAATGTGTTGAAGGGAAGGCGAAGTCACAACAGCAGCTGGGAGCCCATTCCAGTCATTGATGACACGGACGGCGAAGGAGTTCTGTCTGGCTCGACAGGATGCATGGGGCTTACAGAGTTTCAGCAAATGACCTCTTGTACGTCCACCAGTATGTAAGGTGAACATCTCTGTAGCGATTACGTCCACACCACCGTGCAACATCTGGTACACGTGGATCATGTCTCCCCGGCGCCCTTCGCCGATCGTAGAGTGATGGCAGTTGAAGTAGGGAGTCTAATTTGAATACCATGGTACGGTATGCTGGCAATTCCACGGCGGGTGTCTTCTCGTACCCTTATCTAACTGCTTTTTTGATCCGCTCTGTTAAACGTCCCATACAGGTTTTCCCACTACTCCAGATGGAGGTCGCCACCAGGTTTATACACGCAAGAAGAGTGCACTTCAATCAGGCAAATGACCGACGAATACCGCCAACACACGGACCCCTTAGCTCTCGCCGCTGCAGCTTGCTGCCGAAACTTCAGGAGAGAGTCGATATGAACACCTAGGTCCCTTTCTACTGATGTACTATCAAGCTGATTACCTCTCATGTGGAACGAGAATCCTACAAGGGACATCTCCACCCATGCTGCTCCTTGTAGCTAAACAGACTGAAAGACACATCAGAAACATGCAAACTGCAATGGACAAAGAGGGCAACCCCTCTAGTACTACTGCCTCCCAGATTCATTGTGGAAAGATAAAAGTTGGTATGCATGGTGTAGTCACAGATTGCCAGCAGAGCAGGGGAAATTGGATTGACCTGGGCTTTAGGAATGACTTTGGTCACCATGATGAGATTGGTTCCTTGTCAGCAATAAACATGCATAGGTCGTCCCTCTTATTTACAAGTTGGTCCGCATTTGCATATAATACCTTGAGCTTCTTTCTCCTACTTGTAGACCCTGCAGATAGTCAGGTCTTTTTTGAACCCACGCCTTGGTGATCACCTGCATTATGATGAGTTGCACCAGTCTCAGCTGTTTGGTGAACTGGAGCTGTGACTGTAGTTACTTGCTCTACTACCTGGATCCCCATGGGGTTGAGAGTCTCTCGACTTGAGACATATCAGGGCAGCTGCCTCACCAGTCAGAGTAGGAAGACCTGCTTCGCCAGCATCGACTGTGGGAAGGATCACCCTAGCAGTAGAAACTTCCAACCAAACCTGTAGGGAGGACCTGCCTCAACAGCATGTCGACTGTTGACTGTAGAAGGGGCCACCATACCAACAGCTGGTGGGACAGCATCTTGCTGGGCATGACTCAAACCAGAGGCTGTGTCTTGTGGAGTGGTGAGTTGCACAATCCTCCCTCACCGTATGATCAGGTTTGACTCTCCTGAGTCATGTTGCCTTGCCAGCTCTTCTCTGAGCTTTTTCCCATCTTCTCTTTCTCTCCAAGTCAGATCTGGGATGATGTACATATTACTGAGCTTGGGAATGTGTCTTAAGTCACGTGCCTTTTTGAGTATTTCAACTTTGGTCTCCACATTCTCCATGCTAACAATCAGGAACAATTAACAATTAATGAGTAAATAAAATATTTGTTATAATGATGATAGATAACATTATCCTCATAATGCTGAAAAATATTTAAAAAAGATAAAGTCAAAATATTTAGAAGCTTTCGGCTTGCGCCTTCATCAGCCGTAAAACACTTGGTATAAAACACTATTAAAAAAGCTGTAAAACCACTTGGTTTTATGGCTGATAAAGGTGCAAGCTGAAAGCTCTTAAATAATAATTTGACTTTGGCTTTTTTAATATTTTTCAGCATTATGAGGATAAGGTTATCTATCATCATTATAACAATGTCTTACATTTCCCTCAAAACAGTGCAAAAACAAATAAAAGGAAAAAAATCAGAAGAACCAGAAGTCAGAACCCAAACCGGTCAATGTAATGCACCAACTCACCAATAATAGAAACTCCTATCCCACAGGACCACACAGAGAAATACCAAAGCTAATATCACGTCCCTAATCCATGGTATCGGTTCTTCCTTGTGTGGAATTACGTGGTGTACTGCAAGGTCTGAGTAAATACGATACTGTCCACCAAGGACAACCACCGGAGGAAATAAGATAACGATATTATCAAATATCAATACGATACAAACTACGATAAGATAAGAGGGGCACGGGGGTAGAAGGGTAGGGGGCAAGTAGGGGGAAATGTTAGAGGATCCGCATGAATAATTCATCAGCTGCCATATTAACAACAAATACTAATAACTTTCAGCTAAAAAAAATCAAGAAAATGGAATCAGCTAAAAATATATTTTATAATATATTTCATAAAAGGGGACTGAAAAATTATCCGTTTTTCAGTATTGAATTACAGCTGTTATATAGATAAATCAAATTTGATTGTTCTTGTTGTAATATCGAAATAAGACAGGCAACAAAAAAGGCAAAGACAGGAAGAAACAAAACTTCATATGGAACGATTTTTATGATGCATATTTGGCGCAAGCAATACAATTGTATTCTCAAGTTTCGCTTATTAGCGGCATACGGACTTCAACTCAAGGCCGACTTCAAGGACTTCAAGTTTGAGCGGCGACGACCGGCGGCTGAGCCATTTCAATTTGTCACGGTATATAAAATATAAAATACTGCCATTTATCAATATAGGTCGGCGACCTAGCGTGAAAACTGTACGGAGCATTGTGTACATTTGATGACCTATTTAGCATTTACGTTTTCGGGTCGTAACATTCAGTCAAGCTTGAGCTCAGCTTCAAACATCAACATACAAACATAAATCATTTTATTTTTGATCCTGGTTAGGCCAGGACAGACTTCAACTCACCTGTTGTGCACAGTACAATTGATGTTCTGTGAATGGCATGAAGAGTACAGTGTAGTGCAAATTTTTGTCAAATTCATTGACACCACCTCTGTCTGTTGGTGCTGCTGCATGCAGTGGAATCCAATGCAATTACTATAGCCCTCACCCCCGGTATCAGGGGCGGTGGCATATATAGTTTAATTAGATTTCACTGCGTGCAGCACAGATAGACAGCACTACACTGTACATTATTTTGATGACTTGTGATTGGTCTTTAGCATGCCTTAGCCCTACCTCAACCTACTATTGTGCAGACTTTTCTCTGAAATATGTGCTTCCTTTTTTGCCTACAACCCAGAAGCCATGTGCAATGCTGCAACTGATGTGGATTAGGGTAAACAACTCAAACTTTCTCAGCTTCATCACCTATGTAAAAACACAATTTTTTTGCTATTGTCAGTGATGTGGACTATTTGAAGGGACTAAAGAAAGCCAGTTGCATAAATAGTCTGGTGTTCCAGTGTGTCAATGATATGGCCTATGGCCACTTACCCTGTCAACTGTCAAGAGGATATTATACCATTGCATGATTGCCCTATTCCTCTCGTCAGGCATCCCCAGTCTTCAGCTTCTGGTCAGGTGAACCATCGTCAGGATGGAGACGGATGGAGTGCTGCCGGCGGCTCCCTGGAGAAGGGTGATGGCCATGGCAGTGGCCTCCACCTGTCAACAGGCTGGCTTTGCCGGCATTGAGCCAGCTGCCCTGTCATCACTCACTGAAAGCTTTGTTAGTGGTAAGTGAACAGTGTGTTATATGTACTGTACCTGGTAGAGGTGTCTTAGAGGTATCAGTTGATACTGTGGAAATGAATTATTAAGTTCTCTGTTTTCTTGATTGAGACTGAGTATGTGTAGGTCAGAATTTCAGAAAATGTTTTTTAACTGCAAATGTGTATTCATCTATCAAAAAGTTAAACCCCAGAAGTGAGAGGTATGGTAAGGTAGACATAGGTAAGGTGTTTGTTAAGGTATTTGATTATCATACAAATTAATTAAAGATGGCAATGGCCATGTGAATTGTCAAACCATAATATGAATTTAAATTTGAGGATGATTTTGACCTTATTAGTATGTTTGGCATCACAGCAGTGCCACTCATGCCAGTTAGGTATTTATGAAAGGCACAGTCCACTAGTTTATCATCCAATTAGGAGCCACAGACTGATGGGATAAGTATATTCCAGTGTTCCAGAAGGTGGCACTTGATTTTTACTGGGTGCTTTATTTCTGCTTAAAAAGTGGCCACTTAGTGGCATATAACTGCCAATTTGCAAGCACCAACATACCACCTGCCATTGATGAGTGGAAAAGTTTCAAAGGCATTTGTGTATTACTAACTCTAGTTTGGGTGAACAGTTTCCAAATTGTATTGGTGGCTTGAAATTGCTGTTGGGGCAGATTCGTGAGAGAAGGGAGTATGAAGAAACAGAGAATTACCTTCTGACCAATGGGTGTGCACTGTGCATAGGTACCAGTTTCTTAGATCTGATCCAGCTTATATATGTAATTGTATGGCCAGGTGCTCATCAATAAGATGTGTCTTTGGCTACTTTGTATTGTGTGTGTTGGGCGCCATGTGACCTTCGTTGTCGAAGCGCCCGTTGTCATGTGACCTTCGTTGTTGGAGGACACTGCCACCTTAACATAAGATTTGAGTTGAGATAAGCCATTTTGGCTGCTGGCATTGCAATTATTGTATGGCATAAGTTAAAACAAATCCACTTGAGTCGAATCAACAGAGAAAAATTTGAGTTTGATTTTGTGACATCTTTAACATTCCCAGTCCCCAATGATTTGAATGGGACCTGATTGCGATGTTGCTAGTGCTCTCTTTGCTTAATGTTATTATTACAGCTTCGACTGTTTTTACCTTTGGCAATACATTAAGCCATACACTATCATACTTATGGCAGCGTGAAGTTTTATTTTTTTCCAAAAAATTCCTTCCATTATGACGTCATCAGCTCCAAATATTTAAAACGCATTTTTCATTAAATTGAGCAATGTTGTGTGAGAAAACAAAATGTCATAATCGTGATTCAGCAAGCAATTACTTCATATTTTGCACCACAAACGGCGACATTTGATAACTTTTTGGAAGGTGGCAGTGTCCCTTTAAACCCCAATCATCATCACATTGTGTGTGTGTGTTTGTGTGTGATACCCTTTCACGTCATCGGTACGCCTCCTTTTGTTGCAGTGCTGAAGGAACTGGGGAGGAGCAGCAAGGCCTACAGTGACCTGGCGTGCCGCAGTGACCTGGTTGTCGGAGATGTTGTCATGGCCTTAGTCGACAACGGCTTCAACGTCGCCTCGCTTAAGGTCAGTCGCATCGTTGGCTGTACCAGCTACCCGGCTTGTGTGATCTTCCCCGAAACTTTCTCCAACAACCTGGTACTTTTTATGAAGACATTGCTGAACACTGCAGCTGTCGCTGTTAACCAGATAACTGCTCTATTCGCATCGTTCAATTCCCCCCTCACCCACCTGTTTCGGTCCCAATCACCTCGCTCCTCTCTCCCTCCCTATCTCTGTCGGCAGGAGTTCGCCAAGCGTCGCCATCGCTCGACACTGCCGACGCCGATGCCGTCGGCGCCGACGAAGCAGCCGCCGACGCTGCAGGTGGGGGAGAAGCAGAGCCACCCGGGCCACATCCCCGACCACCTGCCGGCGTTCCCCGACAGCCACGCCTACGTACAGACGCCCACGCACAAGCAGCCCATCACCAACTACGAGGCCGTCCGCGAGAAGGCTGCCAGTCAGAAGCGAGACATGGAGCGCGCGCTCACCCGCTTCATCGCCAAGACTGGACCGGTGGATAAGCTGTTCGACGCCGACGAGCAGGCGCAGTTCCCTCGTGAGTAGGGGACGCTGCTCAGTGCACAGCTGGCTGCACGAGGGGGGAGGGGGCGGCGTCAGGGTCATTCAGGCGTGAAGAATTTGGAGCGTAGTGTTCGCGGGCCGTTTGTGTAGCTCGAGATGTAACTGTGTCATCTGATTTCTGACCACTATCTTTTGCTGTTATCCATTTTCTGTGCCCACGATATCCTAATCCAATGGGAGGCAGCGCGATATTTTTACCACCAGGCCCGAACGGCAGGCGCGCCGCATGCCATTCGGGCCGATAACGGTGTGCGGACTGCGGGGGTATCTAGATTGCATTGACAAAGTTCACTACCACGCGGAAATTCTGTAATTTCACGAGCTAGAGGCTTCATTCTTTACCATTTGAAAGCTACGCTCTTTTAGGTGTGTCATTTTGCCTTTCTTGCCGATCGCGCCCAAGGAAGGCCCACGAGGCCGAGGGCCCAAAGAAGATCCGAAAACGCTACTGCCACGCTGAAACTCAGAACCTATCCGAGATAGTGACTCGGGACCTTCGCGAATCGACGCGGCGTGGTCGGAAACGGTGCTTGCAAACCTTCCATACCGAATCGGGACCAGGACATGTGCTCGAATTCCAAAAACGGAATTCCGGATCTGGATCCCAGATCCACTGGGATCATTTTAGGCATCACCTTTCACAAATTGTCGATGGATCCTCTGGATGGGATTCATTAGATCCGTCTTCAATATTGTCGACGGATCCTCCTGGATCCGACATCGCAGGCACCATTTTTGCATTGGGATCCACTGGGATCCCAGATCCTCCATTATATACATATGTATATTTATCGGAACCAAATTCTGTTAAAGTTTAATTTTTTCAGTAATTTTCATTCGTTGTTACATGCAAACTAGCATGGGTGCATGCCTATATTTAGTAATATTTTGTCAATACATACTATAATTATGGATAATATGCAAGTCGGATCCGAGATCCGTTGGGATCATAGATCCATTTTCATTGTTTATAATGGGATCTTGTGGGCATCCAAGATCCGTTGCAAAATTTATCGAAAAGAATGCTACTGGGATCCCAAGATCCACTTTTTGAATTTGTCGTGGGATCCATTGGGATCAAAGATCCAACATTGCGTTTTGTCGAGAGATCCTCTGGGATCATAGGTCCTACTTTCAGATCCATGCTCATATTGTCTGATCGGGACCAAAGAAAGCTCACCAGGGCCCAGAGAAGGGTCAAAATGGTTAATGTCACGCTGAAACTCAACCTATCAGAGATAGCGACTCGGAACCTTCACCAATCGACGCATGCTGGTCAAAAACGGTGCCGTGATAAATTTCATATTGATCGGGCTTTACGAAGGCCCACGGGCCTAAAGGAGGGTCAACAACGCTAAAACGCTGGGATAAGCCGCCGCGCAATCGGCCCGACCGACTTGAAGTTGAGTGTCATCTTGCGGTAGGATTTCTAAGCTTTCGAGCGGTGCCTCTCATTGCTCAGTGCTCGCGCACACTAAATGCACGAAAATCGTAAAAGAAGTCTCTCTCTGTGTTTTTAGGAAATTGTGATATCGTCAAAAATGTGATCTGCAATGTTACCCAACTGAAGTGCAATGTGTGAACTGAATGTTTGATTTGAATGTTGGTAAGCCGAAGGTTGCGTTTTGTGACTGAGCTGCCGCGTTCCAGTGATCGCCTGTCGGTCGATCGTCAACCCGTACCTGCAGGCGCTCGACCCACGGGACCAGATCTTCGAGGAGGAGGAGGCTTACGTGCCGCGCAAGAGGAAGAGCGTGGCGGAGGAGGACGGAGGGGAAGGGCCGGCCGTGCGCGATCCGCCTGCGCCGCCGCCCGACGCCATCGATAACCCCTTCCTGCGGCCCGCCAAGATGCCGCGAAAACGCAAACACTGACCTGCGGTGCCTTGCAGAAGGACTGCGAGATGGGGAGGGGACAAGGGGAGATCAGTGTGTAGTGTATATTGTTGACCGTGTGTGCTCTTTGCCGTCACTTTGGTGACGTGTGTCTGAACGCTGAAATGGGTTGGAGTGAGGCATTCAGCAATCATGTACGGTGTTTGGACTGGATTATTTTCCCCCGGTCATTCATCTTTCCATCGTTCACGAATAAATTGTGTATTATATCGGGAGTATGTATTCATACGCGCCCTTTGCAGCTGCGACACGAGGGAAACTGCCTGCATCATTTCGAAAAAGAAAACATTTGATTATGAGAACGCAGTGACAATAGTTTCCAGTGTTCACCGAAATTCGATATTTGCTTATCGGCCTGATGTTTACAACAGGTATTGCGTTATGTGGACTGGGTCACACCGTGAACTGGATTAATTAGTCTTAAGTCATGACTGGTTTGGAGAACTACTTAAAGTCATCACTTCTGTTGAGTGTTAGCGGCCGCCTGCGGACGTGACATCCCGGCTTTTTGAAAAGCTCTTACCGTTGGCCCTACTGATACTGAGAATAGCATTTGGCCTTACTTGGGTAGAATCCTGCAATATAATCTTGAATTTAGTGGCTGCCGAAATTACTTGACACTGTGGGACGTTCTGTCGCACCCGTGTATTAGTATAACGGCACCGTTGCAATGAGAGCATGTGTGTGTAGTGCAGGGTCTACCATTTTGGGAGGCGTCTGACGTGCTTCGATGTCTAGGTAGGTGGCGTTGTGTAAATTGAAAAAGGTGGCAGCACTATGCACCAGTGGAGTCAAGCTGCTGAAACACAGCTCCCTCGCGCGCAACGTGCTCTCCCAGGATAGCAACGTTGGACACAAAGCGAATTTAATTTATCTGGCACGAATATGCAACAATTACATGGCCAACTCGGAGATCCTCGGTGCGGGAGGCTGATTTTTTAGGTAGTCGTCATTGATTTCGTGCACTGGCGGATCTAGAACAGGAGTTTGAGGCGCCATGCGGAGGGGCATCGCCCGCATGAGCGTCGCCACCACTGCACTGGGCACACTAGGGACGTTGTCCTTAGTAATTTTCAGCCTTCTCTAACATGGTTCCATGTTTAAGTGCACGTGTACCTGGATTTGTTCCTATTTTTTAGATCCTGGCGACGCTCTTGATCACCCCAAAAAGTTGCAAAAATGTATCGGTTTTCGCTCCCTTATGCATTTGTAGACGGGCGATAATTTAGTGGCCGCGTCCGCTCCTCCGAGCGCGCCAAACAGTACGGCTGGCGCGTTGTGACGAGTGACGCGCGAGAGCTAGCGCCGCGAGCGGTCGTCGTGTTGTTGCTGGGAGCTGTTTGTTATAAATCTACGTGATTACGTGACAATAAACCTAGTTGACCGTCATGGACTCATCGCACATTGGGACACAGAAGACTTGTCTACACATTGCTAGACGTTCATTTTTCAGAAAAAGTTGTGTAGATGTCCTACATCAGAAAATGTGTCAATTTGCACCGATTTTAGGCGGTTGGGGGGCATCTTTGCAACTGATGCCCCCTCCCCCCCCCCCCAGTGGCGGATCCAGAGAAGGGGACCATGCCCGCTTTAGGTCTCAAACTTGAGGGAACACTCTGGCCGCCTGAGGGGGCACTCTGGCCGCCCAAGGGGGCACTCTGACCACCTCCCAGCCAACAATTAACTTGGGCACTGATCGGGCACAATGGTTTAATCCCATTGTTCCCGATCAGTGCCCAAGTTATTTGTTGGCTGGGCTGAGGGGGCTCTCTCACAGCCTGAGGGGCCCTCTTTCCGCCTGAGGGAGCACTCTGGCCGCCTGAGGGGGCACTCTGGCCGTCTAAGGGGGCACTCTGGTCTCTGGCCGTCTGAGGGGCACTCTTGCCGCCTGAGGGGGCCTCTTGCCACCTGAGGGACACCCTGTCCGCCTGAGGGGGCATCCTGGCCGCCTGGGAGGGGGCACTTTGTCCGCCTGAGGCCGGCTGAGGGGGCACTCTGGCTGGTAGGGGGGGGGGCTCTGTTGACCTGAGAGGACCACAACATTTTGCATATTAAAAAAGCTGAAATAGGGGCAGGTACCTACCCTCAAAATAAAGTGGACCAAATCCGTCGAGTTTTCAGATTTAGGTATAGGTAGGGGCAGTGGCGTACCCAGGATTTGCTTCAGGGGGGGGGAATTTCGGTCGGAGGCACAAGGTAACCCCACTAAAAAAAAATCATCGGATTTGGCCCACTATATTTCAAGAGGGTCATATTTTCAACATTTTTTTTACGAAAAAATCACAAAAACATTATTTTCAGGGGACCCCAGGTACATCCCCCCCCCAAAAAAAAATCGACTTATTTTGCCAGACCAGCGAAATACGGCGAAATTGTGTAAGAGCACCGTGGGCGCAGGCCCTATTTCGTGCACTGAGGCACTAGCAGGGGCACAGGGTTTGCAACGTATGGACCGACTTTTCACTAAAAATTGGTCGGCGACGTTCCTTTGTTTGGCTGACTTTTTGGGGGCCCTGCAAAATATAGTGGCCTAAATCCGGTGAGATTTTTAATCATTTTTGCGACATTTTCGGGGCCTTTTAATGGAGGGGGGCTCATGGATGTGCGTGACCCCCTTTGTCGAAGTCTGGCTGCGTCTCTGGCCGCACTAGCCAAATGTGTGAGGTCCAGTTAATGCTTCAAAGGCCTTGGTTGCTCTGCATCCATGGAACCCCAGAGTCGCCTGAGAGGGCCCTTTGACCTATAGAACCTCGGGGAAAAAATGAAGTGCTCTGAATACCACGCTTTGCGTGGTCTTTAGATTGCAAATAGGGCCCTTCGGGCCCTAATTCCAAAGGGGGCACTTAGGTCAAGGGTGCACGCACAAACCTTCAGGGGAGCAATTGCCTTTTTGCCGCCTCCCCTTGGTACGCCTATGACTCTGACCGCCTGAGGGGCCCTCTTGCCACCTGAGAAGACACTCTGGCCGCCTGAGGTGGCACTCTGGTCGCTTTTGGGGGTACTCTGACCTCAAAAGCACAACCTCTGAAAAGAACCTCTGAAGAGCCTCTGATGTGCTCTAATCACTCTAAAGACCACGCTTTGCGTGGTCTTTAGAGACAAAATAGGGCCCTTTTTCCAAAGGAGGCCCATTGGCCAGGGGGGCACGTATGAACCTTCAGGGGGCAATTTCCCCTTCCCCCCCTTGGGTACGCCTACGGGTAGGGGCACCACTGCAATTGATGGCCCCAGGCCCCCTCCTTGAATATTTCCTGGATCCGCCAATGATTTCGTGCGTAGATTATGAGCATGGTAGATAAAATTTGTATCTACCGTGCGTGATTATGAGGGACCCACGGGCCACGGCACATGAAAGAATGACGGACGCTACACCGCAGCCGAAAGAAACACGATGCCAATATCGGAAATAATCATGATTGGTTTGGTGACTGGTGTTTAGGGCACTCCGACAACGAAGGTCACATGGCTGGATTCTGGAAATCATAATTTCTTCCCAAATGGTCCCGCTCAAGGCGGTCCCGCTACCCACGCCACTAAAGTTACGGACTCCGGAGACATGCGAAATGTCATGCTCACTTTGAAAGTAGTTGATTGGCGGGAAATGTAAGAAATATAGTTGTAACCAATCGTTCATTTATTCGTGAGTTTCAATAGATATCATAACAATTTGCAAAAATACAAGCACACATTAGTATTATAAAGAAAGTAACTACCTAGATATGAACTATTCAAACTGTGCAGTGTTTTATAACTTCTGCTCAAAAGCGAAAGATGCGATTTTTTTCCTACGCTGTTTGTAGCGCAGTTCATGTTCCCGCGTTTCAAATATAAGCAGTCGAGACGAAATCGCTCAGTTTTATACTGTGGGGGTTCGAGTGGTTCGTTCTGTGTTTGTGTTGTGTTCGTTCTTGTGTTCGTGTTTCGTTGGTCGGTCCAGATCAACCTGTGATTTCTGGCAGATCAATAAGCAAAAGCGTTAAACATGAGAGAGATCGTGCACATGCAAGCCGGCCAATGTGGCAACCAAATTGGAGCTAAGGTAAGAGCGGAGTGCGAACCCATTGGCTGGGGACAAAGTTCGTGCAGTTTGCTATCAATTTAAATTAAATATGACGAGATGTGGACTGTTGAGCACACCACAGAGGTTGAGGTTCCGATCTCGTGGACAACGCAATGGCATGATGGGGAGAGAATGCACAATGTCTTATAGTTTTGGTGTGAATGCACGATGTCTCGATATGCATTGGTAGATCGGGGGAGGGGGTTTGGTAGAGGAGCCATGCTTCTCAAAGGTCCTGAAATTAAATTTACTGAATTTACCCCTCTCCCCCTCGCACACAAGTGGGATATATACGGCCTTGCAAAGTGGTAAAAGTTAGTAATTCACCTACCAAGTTTATGGGTTCGTAACACTCCTCAAAGTCTCTAGATTGACCCATTTATCTCAACATTAAAAATTATCAAGATTACTTTGAAAGATATTATTTCTTAATATTTTTCCGATCAGAAAAATACGATTTTTTGAATTTTTATGATGATTTATTTCCAGCAAATAATATATGACGTCACTGGTTGATATATGACGTCACACTTTCCAGCAAATAATATATGACGTCACTGGTTGTATTTGACATTGGTTGTATATGACATGGATATAATGTCACTGGTGGAAGAGGTTAAAAGTGGTGTTTTATTAATTGTATTTGAATGTTTGGACCGTGTCCACAAAGTCGGTGGATGGAATCGTCGAGCTAAAATGCGATATTAAACGCATAAACAGTTGATAAATCTGTATGATTCGTGGATCTAACACTTCTTATTACACTTCTAAGGCTGTTAAAGCTACAATTGTATATGCATGGTTATCCTGTAGAGGTGGTCGAATTTTGTCTTTGAAAGGTTGTAACTTGCAAGTCATTTTTTAACCCTATTCCCTGCGGGGGGCAGATTCTGCTCCTCCCGGTAGTTTTTCGCCCGCCGCTTCTGAACCGTTACCGTCTATCGTCTTGAAACTTTCGTACTTTTCCTAAATATGAATGACGCGTGTTCTGTGAGCGTGTTCGATGAAAATTTTGAAAAAATCGGCCTAGCAGAGGCGGCTCCAGCCTCCAGGGTCATGTTTTTGGGAGGTCGTTCTCGTTACGAATGCGGGTGTGCGGCGTATACTTCCTTCGTAGTTTGCGGTGGAATAAAAGCGTCAGAAACTTAAAGTCGATGCTTTGTACATCATACATAATTGGATTATACATATTTTGGGGCAGAGGCGAACTCAGGTACATAAAATGGGAGGCCGATATTCTTCGTCCATTTAGGCCGAACTTCAAATAAGCAAGATGATAAAAGGCGTTTCCGCACATGGTGCCCCCCCACGTTGTTTACTGAATCCGCCTATGCACAATTTGTTACATCTAACCAATTACAGCAACAAAGCTCACATGTGACGTTCCCACGTCCAAACTCTAAGGAAAAGTACATGTTTATTATACAAAATTCCCCATTTTGTATACCTGAGTACGCCTATCATTTTTCAGTTTTGTATTTGTCCCTTTCACACACTGAAGAGCATGACATAGGAAGCTCAAAAACGTTTTTTTTGCATGAAAATCGGTCGAATCACATGGCTACAACGACCTTTCAAAAAACATCCTAAATTTTCGTATTTTTTTGCCCCTTGTCCCCCCCATTTTTTAACAAAAAAATATGGGTCCAAAAATAATTTTGTCACGAATCGAATGGTGTTTGTCCCATCGAAATCGGCTGAGCGGTTCTCGAGATCTCTGGGGGGGGGGGCAGATCTGCCCCCCCGCAGGTTTTAACGTAATTCTGGCGCCCCGCAGGGAATAGATTAAAGAACATCGCTTCAAGACTTGACACACTTCTAGAACGGCGGCTCCAATGTCAATGTTGTGGGAGGTCCGTTACGAATGCGGGTGTGAAGCGCATACTTCCTTCGTAGTTTGCGGTGGAATAAAAACGTCAGAAACTAAGTCGATGCTTTGTATATCATACATAATGGATTATACATATTTTGGGCAGGAGGCTGAACTCAGGTACATAAAATTGGAGGCGATATTCTCCTCAATTTAGGCCGAATCGAATAAGCAGGATGATAAAAGGCGTTCCGCACATGGTGCCCCCAACGTTTGTTTACCTTAATCCACCTATGCACAAAATTTGTTAACGATTTAACCAATTACAGCAACAAAGACCACATGTGACGTTCCACCACGTCCCAAAACACCAATAAAAGCACATATTGTGTTATAAAAAAGTCACCCATTTTGTATCCCTGAGTACGCCTATGATTTTTCAGTTTTGTTTTGTCCCTTTCACACATTGGACGAGAGCATGACATTGGAAGCTTCAAAAACGTTGTTTGCATGCAATTGGGTCGATCACATCGCTACAGACGATCTTTCAAAAAACACCCAAAATTTTCGTATTTTTGCCCCTGACCCCCATTTTTAAACAAAAAAGAAAGTTCGGTCCAAAAAAAAATTCGCGAAGCGAATCGAATGGTGTTTTGTCACATCGAAATCGGCCGAGCGGTTCTCGAGAATCTCGGGGGGGTGGCAGAAAATATGCCCCCTCTCCTGCAGGTTAACGTAATTCTGGCCGCCCGCAGGTGAATAGGGTTAAGATTCGAACTTCAAACTTGCCACACTTCTAGAACATATGTTATATTCCGTTTTTATAGAAAAATATATTTATTCTAAAAAAAAAATGCGTTTCAGTAAATTTCGAAAATCCGAAATCGGAGTTTGATAGCGAGATATTGCAAATCAACGGGACGGGGCTATAAATAGCTCCCCAGTCATTCGCGGGTTAACCCGCGCCCCATTGGGGGTGTTCGAACACCCTCCCCCTTCCCCTGCGGTTTTATCAAGATAACATATAAAATAAACGGCGGCGTGTAGCGCAGTGTTGGAAAAACTTCACGTTTGTTGAGTTTTAGACTACCAACAAATGTACTCCCAAATTATGGCTGGTAAAAATGTATTTTCTTGTACTCCTCATGAATATTTATTGTTTAACAAATAAATATGTTTGTTGGAGAGTGCAAGTCCAGAGAAAACCTGTTTTTTACAAGGGGAATTAAGTTGGTTGATCATCATTATTCAACATTAATATATCAGATTTCATACTTTTGGCGTACCATAAGGTTATTTTTGTACTCTTCCGTTGCAAAAAGATGTACTCTCACACCAACAAAAAGGTAGAATTCCCACCCTGGTGTAGCGCCGCCAAACTTGGCATAACTTATCATTGATTCTTTCCGCACATTTTGCGAAAATTAAAGTTTCGTGTCTGATTAGGTCAGGTCACCAGGTCAGGCCAAGTGACCCCACCTCCCAACAAGTTTGCGGACGTGCCATGACCACAGTTTCTATGGGATCGATATCAAACTTTAAGGATTGCATTGAGTCATCAGTATCTACATAATGTGTATCTCGAATTTTTTTATATCGGTGACCTGAGGTAATGTCATTTGTGTGACCTCCATTATAAGTCAATAGAGAAATATTCGAATGCTTTCTTTTTCGAATATATCAGTCCATCTCCTGGATAATGTTATAATAGGATATTATGTATGATCAAAGTGTAGGTTTTGATCTGAGGTCATCCGAGGTCACCAACACGTTTTCGTCAATAACAATAACTAATAACTGGACATAATGCAGATAGAGAAGCGCAACTTTCACGAATGTGTTTGTCTCGTCGAGACACTTCTAATATGCAACATGACCTACTTGGGTCACCACTTGACTTTGACCTGTCATTTTTTTAAGTTGACTTGACATGAAAGCAGAATATAAGCGCCTTGACGAGACGAACACGATGGTGTAAACAGTATTGCGTTTTATTGATTAGGTAAGAAGCTATTTGCGTTTGCGGGCGGAGTTGGTGAGCAACAGAATAAAACAACCTTCGGTCCGGCGATGCTCCTAACTCCTAAGCATTGCCACGTGCATATCATAGTTCCCGAGATATTTGGGGGTTTCTGGAGCGATGTTCTAAAACTTGAAAATTTGACCTCTGGTGACCTGAATTTTGATGTGAGCTAAAAAAAATGTAACAGTCTTGAAATGATTTTTGATGACTGTTCGAACAATGTTTTTTGTTATCTACGTGCCATAGGAGCCGAGTTAGAAGGGGGTGGTGTTCAAACCCCCCACCCCCGTGGAGCGCGGGAAATGCAGAGGCCCAGTGGGGCGCGGTTTAACCCTATTACTGTCGGGGGCCGAATCGGGCCCCTCTTGAGGTTTTTCGCGTTCAGTTCATTCATAACTCAACACATGCTTCAAACTTGCTGACTTTTCCTATCATTTCATTGTGCATCGAATGGTATACTTTTTTCCCCAAATTAAAACCATTAGGAGGGGTCCATATCCAAGACGTTTTTAAGGGGCGTGTTCGCGTTTTGACCCAAAATCTGTGGGCATGGTTAAGCATCGTGGAGAGTTGTGTGTTGAAAGGGACAGTGTTAGCAAAAACAGACATCGGTAGATAAATTGATCGTTCTTCCAGACTGGCAATTTCCGACAATTAGTCGGTGGACCTTTTGAAAGGTAGTTCAAGGTCACGAACACTTTTTTAATCAAATAACTCGTGACAGACATGAATTATAGACTCGCAAATGGTCTCAAAACGTAACATTTGTTGACTTTTACAGCCCAAACCATTGACGCTGAAGGTCATTTCTGATGATGACATGTGAAGACTAAATTAAAAACAGGCTTTTACGGTATTTTCCGATTCTCCGAGCTGCATAGTTTCCGAGATAATGGCAAGGTTTACTGAAAATATTTTTGACAAATATGACTTTTGATGACGTCATTTTGACCGATTGAAGAGATAGTGACCCAAGGTCACCAAAACTTGACAAAATAGAGTTCATTGTCGACCCTAACCCAGTGTCCTAGGATTGCTTTAGAGCAGGGGTCGGCAACCTTTTTAGGGCGCGGGCCGGATGATAGATCTGGAAGCAGTCGGCGGGCCGGGCCCGGGGGATAATTAGATACAATGGACGGCAATGGCGTGTCACAATTGCGAAATATGACAGCGTAATTAATGCATTTCAAAAGTTGTCTTAACAGCTGAGATGTTTTGCCGTACCTATGTCACATGGTGGAATATGTATACATTCCTGAGACAGACTGGCGCCAGTAGGCAAAATCTATCTTAAAAGGAATGAAAGCACGTCTCAAACTTCATTAGGCCGACCAGTGTGCCCCCAAAAATGTTTGACTTCGAGGATTAAATTAGTGCCACAGGCAAAAGTGGAGAAGAAACATCACGAATGCACACATACTTTTTTGTTTAAAACTATTTTCGAATTTCTGAAGGCACCGCGGGCCGGAATACAATGGTAAGTTGCCGATACCAGCCGACGGGTCGGAACGTCAGCCGGTCGCGGCCGGATCTTGGCACCGCGGCCGGAGGTTGCCGACCCTGCTTTAGAAGCCAGGGTTGCGGAGTGGAAAATCTCAGAGCAGAAAAATCAGGAAAAAGAGTGGAAAAATTAATCCTAAAAAGAGCCGTCATCGAATTTACACATTTTCCTGATTAACAAAACCTTAATCAATTTCTGGCTTTTACATAATAAAGTACATAAGTGAAAAAAATCAGCTCAAGTGAAAAAGGTGAAAATAGCCCTTCAAATTGGGAAAAAGAGTGAAATTTTTACAAACTAATAATGCAACGACACGCACTACGTGACGTTCAAAAGCTCTCGGAGAAACGCATCTTAACACTTGAAAGTTTCAAATTGAGATTAATTTGTCAGGTCAAAGGTCAAAAATCGATTTTAAGTGCATGGGCCATACTTTCTGACCAAAGATTTCGAGTGCAACCAAATATAACTATGCGCAATGTAATGTTCATTATAAAACTTTACCGCATTCGTAAAATAGCATGCAAGGGCGTAACTTCTCCAGAAAAGTTTAGGGGGCTGTGCAAGGAAAAATCGCATCAAAATAAATACAAGTAAGTGGGATGGGGGGTGAAGCCATTTTCAACTGAATAACCCACAAAACACGTATGTAGCCCACAATTTGTGATTCGAAGGCGAAAAAGCTCTCAGACGGGGAATCGAACCCCGGTCTCCCGCGTGACAGGCAGGGGATAACTCACCACTAATACTATCTAAGAGGTAATAGATTAATAGCTCCCGATGGGCCATGGGAATGCACATGGAATTGCGTGGGTCCTGTGGGCTGAGTTGGGGCCCACATGTGAACATGGGAATCACGTGGGCATTTGCAAACCCATATGAGCTCCATATGTGATTAGGAGGCGGTGTGTAATCACTGCAAGTCTATACGGTAACGTGTTATGCCACGTGGGATATATTTATGATGCTTTCCTGATGATCCGAGACGGTCACCCAACTATCACTGAGAGCCGATTCAGTGACCGAGCAGTTGGCTGTCAGCCGTCAGTAAGGATCATCGGAAGTGAACTGAAGGGCTGTGTCTTGACGCAGTACCTTGGCTAGTGGCTGCCGTCTGGCTAATGAGTGACTGGAACATTTTCCTATTATTAATTGCGAACGGTTATTGTTGCACGTTGAGTGTTGACAGTGTGTTTTGATGGGTTGATTTGTTTCAGTTCTGGGAAGTGATATCCGACGAGCACGGCGTCGATCCTACAGGCACATACCATGGCGATTCAGATCTTCAGTTGGAGCGGATAAATGTATACTACAACGAGGCATCAGGTGAATATAAATGGTTCCGTAATACCAAATGGTACATTGTATGGTCTTTGCCCAGAAACAAGTGACTTAAGTCGCTTTGCTCGCTCGGAAACGTACAATTTAATACCACAGGGTTCTTCATTCCAGTCTGCGAATATATTTGTGCTTACCGTTTTTGCCTTTTGACATTTTGCAGAGGTTTACGCGGATCCTGGAACCCCGTTTAATGGCATCTTACGTATTAGCGTAACATTGTTTGTCATGTAAATGCCTGCTGTGGATGTGTGTGTTGTGGCGTGGCATGTGTGCAAATTTTAGTTTCCTGTGGACGGGTCAGCTGAGTCGCTTCTAACATGTTCCGTTTCCGCTTTTAGCATGTTATCCATGACTTATGCAGTCAAAGTGTTGCACAGAAGTACGGAGTACGAACCTTTGGGGCTCAGCAAATCTGATGTGGGGCTCGAATTACGGGACATATCGAAATACCGAGCTGCACGGCGTTTCTCGTTGATCTCGTTCTCATTTCCCGTGCATTGACTCGTATTGTTTCCAAATCAACATTAATTGGGCTTGAATTTGTATGTTGGTGTTTTCTATCGTCTCCCCTTTCTTTGCCATGAGCTTCGCGTGCAGCTAGCTGACTTGTTACTTATCCCCAGGCGGCAAGTATGTGCCCAGGGCAATATTGGTGGACTTAGAGCCGGGCACCATGGATTCCGTCCGGGCTGGCCCATTCGGACAAATTTTCCGACCAGACAACTTTGTGTTCGGCCAGAGTGGTGCAGGTAGGTCCAATGGTCAAACCTTGCACACACATTTCACTGATTTTGCCGATACATGAACAGCCTCCTTTAGTCCTTGACGCTGTCCCCAGTACCGCGTGCGATCCCAGTAGCTCTCAGGTTCCCATTATAATATTCTGTGGAAGCGAGGTTTGTTGTGGAGTCTGGGCTTCTTGTAACACCGACTTTAGGCTTACAAAGGCTTAAAATCGCAGTCTGGGGTTCCATTAACCTCAACCTCAAGCTTCGTAAATCGAAATATACGTAGTTTTTATTTATATTTTTCTGAAATAATCTTTAGTTTATTCAACCGAGTCGCAATGAAACTTCGTACCCTACTTTGGAGAACAATTTGACACATACTGGGTACAAATTTTCGAAACTTACAACTTTCATGACCCGTGACCTATGACCAGTTCTCAAGGTCATTCAGGCGCAACTGGCGTCTCGTAGTATCGATCCTTGTTACATGTGCAGTTTCCGAGTGTCTGTTGTTCAGGAGCATATATACAGGCGTTTCTAGGTGTCAGTAGTTGCTTCCGCTGAGATCTTGACCTCGACTGACCTTTTCTGAATTTAACCGAGGTTACATTCAACCGAGGTCACTGACCTCCGATGACTTCAGATGACTGGCTTCGGGCCGTAATAGGACAATTTGTGACGCCGATTTCAAATCTGAGATCCATTTTACTTAAGTATATGTTACACTGGGGCTCAGATGACCTGACACGACCTTTTTGTAATTTGGCAGTTTTTAAAGACATTTTGTGAAGCTGATTTAAAATTTGGCGTGTATTAGGCATACTAAGATCAAAGATGTTCCTTCACCATTTTGGCTGGATCAGTCCTACATTTTCACACATTTGGGTCGTTGACTACTCAGTGGTCACTTCAATGACCCAGGACCTAAAATCGGATGTCAATGTATTCCTCTCGTCACAAGCAACGCGCTCCCTTCTTAATCAAAGCTCTAGCTCAATTAGGGGCAAAATGCCAAGGGGGGTTCGTATCCCCTACCCCAGGGGTCGGCAACCTCCGGCCCGCGGGCCAGATCCGGCCCGCGACCGGCTGACGTCCGGCCCGCGGTGGTATCGGCAACTTTACATTGTATTCCGGCCCCGCGGTGCCTTCAGAAATCGAAAATAGTTTTAACAAAAAGTATGTGTGCATTCGTGATGTTTTCATTCTTACTTTTGCCTGCTGGCACTAATTTAATCCTCGGAAGTCAAATATTTTTGGGGCACACTGGTCGGCTAATAAAGTTGAGACGTGCTTTCATTCATTTTTTAAGATAGATTTTGCCTGCTGGCGCAGTCTGTCTAAGAAGGTATCATATTCCAACCATGTGACATAGGTACGGCAAAACATTCAGCTGTTAAGACAACTTTTGAAAATGCATTAATTACGTGCTCATATTTCCGCAATGTGACACGTCTGCCGTCAATTGTATCGATGTTATCCCCCCGGGCCGGCCCGCCGACTGCTTCCAGATCTCTCATCCGGCCCGCGCCCTAAAAAGGTTGCCGGCCCCTGCCCTACCCGGACACGCAATTATCTTGCCCTACCCGGGCAAGGGTTAAAGGGAATTTTCACGTTTCTGAAAGTTGTCAAATATACGCCCGTTGTAGCACAAAATATGAAGGTTCGCTGAAAACAAGGTGATATTTTTCTTGACAAGTCAGCCACATAACTTTCTAGTTGAGGCGCCCTTAAACTCAAATCATCATCGACAAGTCACTTCATATTTATATATATATATATAATATAATATATATTAACAAAAACGTTATTATTTAGCTATAGAAAATAGACACAATATTTGTAGATAATTCTGGCACTTTAATGCAAACAAGTATTTTTGTTATCGTACTCGAGCAGGTCATCAAGCCAAGGTTTGAGGCTACAACTCGTTTTTCTTTCTCCTATTTAACTGCTTATTTATGAAATTACTAGATATTAATAAAGGTAAAAAGGCTATAGAGAGTTATATAGAAT
Organism: Semibalanus balanoides; assembly: GCA_014673585.1. Taxonomy (NCBI): domain Eukaryota; kingdom Metazoa; phylum Arthropoda; class Thecostraca; order Balanomorpha; family Balanidae; genus Semibalanus; species Semibalanus balanoides. Next base: position 25,338 of record VOPJ01010665.1, read on the forward strand.
AGACGCAATCTTTGTAGATAATTTTGGCGACTTTAATATATATATATATATATATATATTTATATATATATATATATATATATATATAACTATTTTGTTATCGTACTCGCAGCAGGTAATCCAGCCAAGGTTCGAGACATACAAGTCGTTTTCTCCCAGGACCAACAATCTTGAAGTCGCTGTCAGCCAATCAGCGGCGGCACTAGCCTAGACGCCTTTTGCAAATTATAAATTAAACTGCTTTAAAACTATTTTGGGGGAATGGTAATAGTGATTTATACTTTTAAATAACGGTCTAAGATAATGGCTCTTCAGTTCAAAACCAATACAAAGATGAAACATTCAAGCAAAACACTAGCTTTAACTTGCAAATTCTAAAAATTGCTGCCTCCCGACTTGCACCCAACTTTAGGTCTGTACTTGTAGGGTGGACGCGCATCGGCCTCGACCGTGCTAAAAAAAAATGTGGGACGAAGAACGGGTGCAAATTAACCTAAGTTGTCGACGCGTCCCAAAACCCCAGTAAAGCAGCTGTGTTCAGGTTATTTAAGAGACGACTGACGAGTGGTGTGCATATTGCAAATGATGTGCGACTAATACTCAACCTAAGCTCATGCACAAAAATATATCAGAGAATCTTAGATCAAATTATTAGAAAATAATCTGAGATCATTATCAGAAGTTGGACTCTGAAAAGCCGATTTTATTACCACGTGAATAAGTTTTGCCTCGACTGAATCTTCAAAATATTAAAGATAATAAATAGCAATGATATACAATGAGCTGGCATGACATACAATGAGCTGGAAGCAATATTCACATGTAGTTCATCTGCAAGAAAGCAAATTTGTCATTCGATAGTCTTAAATACTATTCGGACAAGTATTTTAAATGTTTCCTGTACTTATTTGTTCCTGTAGAAAGCTACATGTGCTACTTCTCGGTATTAACCATCCTCCGGTCATGCAGGCAACAACTGGGCGAAAGGCCACTACACAGGAGGGTGCCGAGCTGGTCGATTCTGTGCTCGACGTGGTTCGCAAAGAAGCGGAGAGCTGTGACTGCTTGCAAGGTTTCCAGCTAACGCACTCTCTGGGCGGGGGAACTGGGTCTGGAATGGGGACTCTACTCATCTCGAAAATTCGTGAAGAGTATCCCGACAGAATCATGAACACTTTCAGCGTCGTACCATCTCCTAAGGTGAGTTGCAGTGTAAACTAAATGGGTTCACAACTGAGCAGTAACTGCTCATGATAGATTTTAGCAGTCTCAGCACCGTCAGATGTAACAGCGCCACACCAAAGTAACAACGTTACATTGCAATTTTTATTATTGTTTCAAACTTATATTTCACCCATTGTGATGAAGCGCTTCCACTTCCCATTTACTTTTTTCCCCATTTCTCTGCCGGTTCGTGATACGTGGTTATTGTAACTTAAAACCTATCAAGTTAAGAATCAAAATATATTTATTCTGAAATTGCATTACAAAATTAACGTTGTGCTGCCTGCATTGTAACAAACCTAGCTACTTGTGAGAGGTGTTTGGATTCAAGGGAAATATTGTTCTCGGATTACGTTTTACTTTCGGGGGCAGTTCCGTGGAGGGAACAACTTTCGCATCGCCTCACTCGAAACCTAATTAGGGTTACCGTCCCAACTCCCAGGGTTCCTTGTGTTTATTGTCTTCGACATACGGTTCTCTGAATTACAGGTATCGGATACTGTTGTAGAGCCATACAACGCTACGCTCTCAGTCCACCAGCTTGTGGAGAACACAGATGAAAGCTACTGCATCGACAACGAGGCCCTGTACGACATCTGCTTCCGGACCCTGAAGTTGACAACACCGACGTATGGTGATCTGAACCACCTCGTCTCGGCGACCATGTCTGGTGTGACGACCTGCCTCCGTTTTCCCGGTCAGCTGAATGCTGATCTGCGGAAGTTGGCTGTGAACATGGTGCCCTTCCCTCGTTTGCATTTCTTCATGCCCGGGTTCGCGCCCCTGACCTCCCGCGGCAGTCAGCAGTACAGAGCACTGACTGTGCCAGAGCTGACACAGCAGATGTTCGACGCCAAGAACATGATGGCCGCCTGTGATCCTCGCCACGGCAGGTACCTGACTGTCGCCGCCATCTTCCGCGGCAGGATGTCGATGAAGGAAGTAGATGAGCAGATGCTGAACATCCAGAACAAGAACAGCAGCTACTTTGTCGAGTGGATCCCCAACAACGTAAAAACGGCTGTCTGTGATATTCCACCTCGCGGTCTCAAGATGTCGGCTACCTTCATCGGAAACAGCACAGCCATCCAGGAGCTGTTCAAGCGGATATCTGAGCAGTTCACAGCCATGTTCCGGCGGAAAGCCTTCCTTCACTGGTACACAGGCGAGGGGATGGATGAGATGGAGTTCACTGAAGCCGAGAGCAACATGAACGATCTGGTCTCAGAGTACCAGCAGTACCAGGACGCGACTGCGGAGGAGGAGGGCGAGTTCGATGAGGAGGAGGAAGAAGAGGGTGCTGAGCAGTGATCGGTGTCACCAAACACCAAAGTAGGAGTGCATGTTCTGGCATCAAACTCGAGTCACTAATTGCGATTCGCTGACTTATATCTGAAGTATGTTTGCAGAATACATGATAGTCACATTAGCAGTCGCCGGTGTCAGTTTGAGGCACATAGCGTTGCTTGTCCACTCGTTTATGATGATTACCTAATCACCAAAAACAAGATGTCGAATAAATGGTAAAAAAAAAAGATCCCGAACATCTAACCTTGTGTGTTGAGGTTGAAAATAAAGCAGCTTAGAAATGCATATTCGGCTTTGAGGAAACGTTAAGTTCAAGGTTTCCAGAGCTGCTGTTTGACACGGGTGTTTTGTCGCTATAGATAAGTCGGGTTAGTACCTACCTGACAACCTTTGCGGAGAATGTTGCATTACGCGTTAGGCGTGGCATTTGCCTCGCAGCAAAACAAAATCGGAATGTGCAGTATCATGTATAGTGTATACCCAAAAGCAGTTACGTAACTGATCCAGTGACTGGGGAAAGTGAAAGCTTGAGTTATTTGACGGAGGTCAGTTTGTTTACATTTGGTAAGGTTGATATGGGACTAAGGCCGGTTACATGTAGGAGCAGCCTGCCGTAGTTCAGCATTGTTGCTCTTTGAGCATGCGCAGTGCACTGCACATATTCCAATCATTAGCATTAAAACACCGAGTTACAACAATTAGTTTGTGTGTGCGTCCGGCCTCCGAACCGTGTCGTCAAGAGAGTTGACAACTGTACTGATCCGAGTAATCGAGATGATCGTCCGCCGGGGAGGCACATTTACTGACAGTATCGACACGGATGCCGAACGCCGCTTACTGACGCACTTCCGCCTGCGCTGCACGGCGGTTTCAGCGTATACGCCAGGTGTCTGACGTCATGGGCTGCCGGCCCGCGCGCTCGCGCTCGGGCCAAATCGGGAATCTGGGTGACGTCAGAGTTTGACGTCACGGCCGGCTGTGGTGCCACCATATTGCTGGGTCGTCTCCTCAGCCGTACCAACGGACGAGCAGAGCGGCTCCGGCCCGCGGATGCTTGGTGGATAGCGGGCCGGTCTCGAGCAAGCAGCATATGGAAGGATTTTTGGCTGGATTTTTCACTAATTATTTCATCATTTGTTGGTACCAGGAAGTGAGTGAAAAGTACAACGATGTGATGTCTTCAACCAGCCTAAAATTATATAATTCAGAATATCGAATTTTACCATATCAAGAATCAATTCTACATGGAATATTACAGTCGTTTGTGTTTACTGGCGTAATTCAATATTTCGAAAATGTAACCCAATTCTTGTGGAGTTTCTGCAGATCTTAATGACCATCCGTCCTCCCAACGTGGCTCAAGATAATTCTGAAACGCTATTGCTGGACGTGAATCTGGAACTGTTTGGATTGTGGGTGGTGCACGTATGGAACGCACGAAGTCTAGCTGAAAATAATTTCCGCTGGTTTGAATGCTCGAAATAGGTGCAAATCTTCAAAGTTTTTGTTATTTAGTGTAATTTTTTTTTTAAATGAGAAGAACTTCGGACCTGCTGCTGTTGAAAGTGATAAAAGCTCGACTTTTTTAATAATTCATTTTCGCACATTTAATAAATCTAAAATATTTGGCATATTATTTTTACACATTTTTTTGCCAATAATGTTCATGCCAACCATCTCAATTTGAAATAATTGATAAAAATAAATATAACTTTGTTTTTTGCAGTGTGGTATCACAATTTAAAAAAGTCTACTTACATGAGAGCATAGACGTCCTTATTTGGACTTGCTGTGTCGAGCACTCGGTGGTGCGGCACCTGTTGTATCCGTGCCGTGACTCCCAGCTGGCCTGAAACGGTGTCAGCCAGCGCACGACCGGCCGACAGAACAAAGGCGCAACGAGGTCGGCCGTCTGCCGGTCGCGCCTGCAGCAGGTCACCCGGTGCGTGGTGGCTTGGTGCCGAGCTGACGGCGTGGCAGACCAACCAGTTACCAGTCTGCCCCGATGTGCAGTGGTGCATGCTAATTACAAATAACCCGGCTGTCTGGCCGCCTTACGTTAATTTAATCCCATGCAGCGAGCAAGTATGTATTGCTTGTTAAGGTTCAGTGACTAACTGCGACAATGAGAAACTAAACAGTTTAAAAATGAATATTGCTTTCCGCGCACTGGTGAATTCAGGGGAGTCCAGCCTGCCATAGTCCAACAAACTAGGATCTGCTAAAATAACCGTATTAATCAAAATTATATTTCTAGTAAGGTCAGTGCAATTATTGAATTAAATGGAAATCATGACCTTTTTCCCCAGAAAAATGGAGTTATCACTTGAAATCGACAGACGAGACCAAAACATTGAATTTATCACATTGTGCATATAAATGTATCCACCGAATCAGACATTGTTAAGCCCCCGCACCCAAAAATGTTCAAGATCTACAAGATCCCACGACAAACTGATTTTCCATGATACTACAACTTTTTTCTTCTGCAGGATCCAAGATCCTACGAAAACTAGTTTTCCAGGATCCCACGACAAAATGGTCCAGGTTTTGCAGGATCCAACAAGATCCCAGATCTTGGATCCTAGTGATCCTGGATCCCGGATCTTTTTTGGATCTTGGCACATGTCTGATCTGATCACCACATGCAAATCTTACACCATTGACATTGTGCGTTTGGAGTTTTAAAGCATGAAATACATGCATTCTTATATTTAAGCACCACAAAAAGTGAAACATGCTTGACAAGATTCTCAAGATCCCACGATAAACTGATTTTGCTGGATCCTACCTTATGTCTTCTCAAGGATCCAAGATCCATAGGATCACCGAAAAATAATTTTCCAGTATCCCACGACAAAATGAACGTGCAGGATCCAACAAGATCTTAAATCCTGGGATCTTTTTTGGAATCTTGGGCACATGTCTGCACCGAATGATATTTCAAGCTAAAGTTGTTAAAGGTTCCACACAACCGGTACTCTCAAATACTTACGGTAACAATTTCGGTTCCACGAAAATTAGGTATTGCTGACTGCCGCGGTGGCAGTCAAATAAATCGGTCATCGTGACAACATGAAACATGAAATATATAACATGAAAAACTATAACATGCAAATTCACATAAATGCTGCAAAGGCATACAAATACACGCATAAAAAATATATTTTTCGTCATTTCAGCTGATTTTTTTACTTAGTTTAATTTACGCTCCCAAAAGTTATCATGAGCTCGTGCCAAGGTGGAATGCACGATATCTTCGGGGAGGTTTTTGAAGAGTACGTAAACAGACCTCCGTTCATTCTTGGCATCGGGTACTTGTCTGGTGCCAAATTTCGTCACTACTCAGGCCTCCTTGGTTAGTATTTTGGGTCGCTGGATTGTTTTGGCATTGCTCACGTGGTTATGAAAAGGTCAACGCCTGTGACGCAAATACTTGGCTGCTCAAATGACAATCGTAGTTCATTACATTTTGTGGAAGAGTGGGAAATGCTGAAATGAAATGCGTGCTTTTTCTGACGGAGTGGGATCAAAGCGAAGCGTTCGGAACGAGCGTTAGTCTTAATAGATGGGTCATAATCCGTTTTTAATCTTGCTTGATTGCAGGAAACATAGGCTTAGTGGTGGGGGGGGGGGGGCAACGAAGTCCATGCCCCCCCCCCCCCTGATACAAATAATTAAGCAACTTCAGAGATAAAATGGGATTCTCTGATAATCTGACCCTCCCCCGGTCACCAGCATATGGCTGAGAGGAGCAAAATTATATTTTTCGACGTAGCCATCCCCCTGAGAAAAATCCTGGTTTCGTGCCTGCTTGCTTGCATGATTGCACGCACCGTGCATGGGTTTCAGGCATAACTCCCGTCTCACTGCACTGATTATGCAAGCTGCAAAGGTATCAGGGGCGCAGTCAGACCAAGTCAGACCTTCGACAGGGGGGCAGAGTATCTCCAGGGGCCCCCTCAGCAAGGCCCCCTAAAAGCGCGAAAAATCAAAAGTGTCTCCGGATTAGGCCACTATATTTGTAGGGCCCAAAAAGTCTCAAAAAGGGACGTCGTCGATACATTTTTTAGTGACAAAGTCGCTTCAATGGGGGGCACGTGCCCCTTTTTCCCCCTGCCTGCGCCCCTGAAAGGTATACACTGATAATTTTGTATTTAACTAAAACATGGTATATACTACAGGCTACGTAAAAATATTTAACACAACAAAAGAAACTTAATTACCATCCATAAATAACAAAAATAAATGCCGGTTGGAATAAGCACGTGCTTTGACTTCGAATTCATCTCCGTTGTCCGCAACGATCTTGTCAGAAGCTGAACGAAAAATAGCTCCTCAAAGTCACAATAAAAGTTCCTGCAAGAAAAGTCCTTTACTATTGCAGCTAACAACAATGCTTATCCTTTGCCGGACACAATTGCAATAACTCGCTCCACGTCTGCTTCATGTCACGCATGCTTTACTAGTTAGTGATAAATCAATAATATGCATATGGTACGTTTGCTAGCCAGTATGCACATATAATTCAATGGTAATTATAATTTTCTTGCATTGAACTCACTTTATAATCAAAGTTAAGTTAGGATGCAAGAGAGGTAGGGTCAGATCAATGTCAGGTCACGGAAGATAAGCAATAATGACATGAAATTGGGTCACAACACAAGGTTGTTTCTGGATCAGTTTTGTCTATCAAGTGTATTGGTAATGGTTCTCAGTTCGTGAATACCTCTGAGAAGTTTTAACTCGACCTAAAGTTAAGATATCATCCTGAACTTGGTTTGTAGACACATCAGAAGTGGTAATTTAACACGCATTCGGATGTTTGGAAATTTTAATGTGAATTTCATTAAAAAGATACGTTGTTTTATCATAAATATTTGAGAAACCGAGACGATAGTCTCCATAGGTGTAGGAAGCCGGGGGGGGGGCAACTGCCCTTCCAACTTTTTGAGTGGGGGGCACCGGCAACGCCCCTCTCCCCAACTTTTGAGTCTCAAGACATGGTCAAAAATTACGAGGCATAGCCCTCGACCGCCTGGGGACGGGTGAGATCTGACCCCCATCGGTTTTTCTTGAATAACTTCCGAAGCGTTGCGGATATCTACGTGAATCTTGATATACCTTCGCGTACATCAATTTTACGTAATCTATGAAAACAGCAGTTGCGTCGGACAAAATGAGATATACCGATTTGAGTGATTTCACTACATGGCATTTTTGGTCGAAAATAGCGAAATGTTGGAAAAATGCAAAAATCTAGTTTTGAAGCAAATTGGAGAAAAAACGTTAAAACACGTAAAATTGCAAAAATCTCGTTTTGAAGCAAATTGAAAAAACACGTAAAATGCCAGTTCTACAAAATAGCTATCTCGGATTTTCAAAACAAGTATTTCCCCAAATTTGTCAATTTTTTTTTCAATTGACTTCAAAATCCAATTGTTATAGAATATTCCCCCCCACACACACACACACACACACACACACTTCAAATAAGCTCCTACGCCCCTGATAGTTTTGAATAACATTTAAACCCCCTGTCGTTTGGTACCTTCTATTTTGGCAATTTCGCTCAAAATCTTGCATTTTTTAAAATAATTATCGATTTTAGAACAAAGGACTGGCCATGCAGCTTCGCGGACTTCTTTATTCATTCAAGGAATGCCAGTGTACCCATCCGCAGCTATACGCCCGTGCATGGCAGGTTCGCTTTCCGGCGGACTCTCATGGCCCGCGATGCCGCGTCGTTTGTTGTACGCGTTGTTCTTTGTCTGGTCAGTAATTGCGTGCGTGAGGGCGGGGGTGCCAGCGTCCCCTCGGCACCCCAGCGGCCGCATCCTGCCCGGTATGCAGCCGGTGGCCAGCATTGTGGGACGCCCGGCTGCGGGCCGGAGCGGCGCCCCAGGCCGGATTCCGGCTGCCGACTAGAGGTGCAGAATTATGGTCCCAGCGTCCCAGCGCTGGGACCAGAACTGGTCACGGCCGTGACTGAAGCTGTGACTGGCCACCATAGGGTTAGCATTGCAGCGCCGTGACTAAAGCTGTGACTAGCCAGCTCATTTCGTGGCCGTGACTAGGCTGTGACTGATTACTACAGCCTTGCCTGTGACCAAAGATTTACGATTTCCTGCACCTCTACTGCCGACCGACCCGGCCGGCCGGCCGGCCGGCTCAACTGCGCAGTTGCCGGCGTCACAGGCGTCAGCCACCGCAGCCGCAGCGGGCAAAGCGGGCGTCGGGACGCCGCGCCCCCGCCGCCGGCCGACGCTCCTGCACCGCGCTGGCAACTAGCTCTCCTCGCCCGGCCGGCCGGCAGGAAATTTCCACTGCAGCGCTGTTTACGAGTAGCCGTGGGAGCTGCAGCGGCGCGGCGGGCGACGCACTCGATGCCTGGCGAGCCGGACCGGCTGCGTATCGGCCGTATCACGCCACCGACGAGCACACGTGGCTGGGACAGACGCGTGCGGAGGCGGCCGGCCCGCTCAATACACCGCCGCCTCCCGGCCCAGGCGTGTGCGTCACAGCCGCCGGCTGCGTGTCAACATGTTGATGCAGTCCTGCAGAAAAACAAGCCGCTGGCACACGTGGGGCGGAGGCGGACGCATAAGTTCAATACGCCCCACTGGCGTGTTTTGTTTGGGTTTAATTTTCGTATGTTGTTGCCAATAGAAAGTGGAGAAGTGTAGGAGGAAAAGAAGAACACAGACGCTCTGATCAGCTGGCAAATTACATTTAAAGCAAATTACTGAATTTTGCATATGTAAATGATGCTGTCTCCTGCTTCATATCAAGCATTGCATATTTGTGGTATAGCTCCATCAGATACTAATGGTGAGGGGCCGGGGGTCGTTTTACCTGCAGGGGCATCTTACCCCTACCGCCTACGTGCATGCATATTGGATAGTTAACATACGTAATGCTAAATGCAATGAGTGCGTCGCAAGGCTTGCCAATAGTCTCGTTGGTTTTATGCGTAACGCGCTGTAGGGAAAAGTTCGGATGCCTAGTACTATCTAAACTTCTTTCGCTGCAATGGACAAGACAATTTGCAAGATAACATATATTTAAGAAAATTAATACTTTGTGACACAGTGGATCTCGATTTCACCGTATTTCCGCATAAACAATTGGTTCAATTATAGTAATCTGGTGCTGGTAAAATATATGTGGCATTGTTAAAGTAGTCTGACTGTTTATTGCAGTACATAGCGCTGTGGCTTAAGGCTGCGATGAGATCCGACTGTCGCGAGAATTTTGGTATCGCGATCTGAAAAAGTGGTAAAACTAGTTGAATTTCAAACTCGTCATTTCTTCTCTACATCGGGCGATGTATATTTCTTTAGCGATTGGTAACAAAAGATGCGCAGTGTGCATTGTGCAGACACCCTGAAATTGGCCGCCTGGGAAAGTGGAGAGCTTGTAACATAGAGAAGAGGTCCTCCTCCAGAGCCGAATTTAAATCGCAACCAAATTTGAACAACAATACAGGTCTGAGGGCCATGGAATATCGCTGGGATATGAAAAGAATGAATGTGGGTGTACACAATTCACGAGGCCGTTCGCCCACGTTTCCGAATGTGTGTGTGTGGGGGGGGGGGGCACTATGAAGTAGATTCTTTCCATGCAGCTCATATAGGCGTAATGTTAAAATCCGAAAATGTTGAGAGGACACGTCCCCCCTCCATCCCCCGCTTTGTCGACGACGTCCATGGCATGGGTGTACCGATACGTGCGCACGTACAAAGGCACCTCACCCCTGACTTGTGGGAAAGTGACGGCTGAGAGGTCCCTAACCTAACCGCACACCAAATTTGCACACAATCTGCCCAGTCCTTGCGGAGTTTTGCGAGAAAACACTTTCAACACCCCTCACGTGGCACGCGCCACGCGCAGTGGTAGTCACCGACATTAGTCGGCACTGGTCGCAAACAGGGTAGATTAGATGGAGCTGCCCAGCAATGAAGCCCGCTCGCCAATCGGACGTACGGTTGCAGAGATATGAGCTCAAAAGCGTCGCCATGGACGCGGGCCGGGCCGCAAGTTCCCAAAGTCTTGCACTACACAGATCTCTGACTTCCTATTGGTTTGGAATTACGTCACCCATATCTCTGGCCTCTTATTGGTTGAGAATGACGTCACTGAAACCACTGGCTGATCCAATGGCAGTGCACAGAGGTGCAACCAGGGGGGGCAAACGGGCCCGTGCCCCCTGGTACTAACAGCTGTTCGCTCGAGAATGACGTTGCTGCTATCTTTTGACATTATTTGACGTGGACCAAGCCATGCTATCAGGGGTGTAGTCTCCTCCCACATATCACAGATACGTGGTAACCAGCCTTCCTTTCCCACATTGTGCCCGCATGGTTTTGGAAGACGTTTCTGCATGGTCACC